>JANHFR010008603.1:5605-21773 GCA_032468015.1 Mimophis mahfalensis | reverse complement strand
TGGGGGCTAAGGTCTCTCCCCCAATTTTCAGAGATGGAACACATTGACCAAAGCGGGACACCAGGAACCACAGCCACTCAGTCTTGGAGGGGTTGAGTCTGAGCCTGTTCATCCCCATCCAGACCTGCACGGCCTCCAGGCACCGGGACATCACATCAACAGCATCGTTGGGGTGGTTCGGGGTAGAATAGGTATATGAATAGGTATGATCAAATATGGCCATGCTTTATTGAAACTCTGTAGAACTATACATGCATTCACTGTTTCATATGTACAGTGTAACATACACAATATTTTTTCTTTTCTTTTTTTCTGTTTCTTCCGTTTAATTAAATGATTAAAAAAATCAAAATGAAGATAAAAGGGAGCACCTAAGAGAATAGGGGATATATCCACAACTTGCACAACTCAAAAGTCTGAATAATTTGAACACTTTGGGCATACAGTAGAAGAATGTTTCCTATTTGTCACAATTGGGAGGAAAAGATAAGATAGGGGAGAAACCACTCTTCCAGGAAAAGAAAAGGAAAGGAAAGGGGAAGGGGAAGGGAAGGGGAAAGGAAAAGGAAAAGGAAAGGAGGTCTTACATTCTGCATCAAAAAGGGATAGAAGTACTTATGAGCAATGTTAACAGCATCAGCATGATTGATTATTTCCATATCTTGTTGCAAGGGCAAGTTACTACTTTTCTCATAATATTTCAAAAAAGGAAACTGAATGGGTAAAAAATAAGACCAAAATATTTTCAAGATAAATTTAGCATCCAATAGTTAAGTATATGAGTTTCTCAGTTATTCTTTCTGACATCTTCAGTTTCTGTTGCTATAGAAACCACAGCACCCAGCATTCAAGACAGTCTTGGGGTTTGTCATTGATTCCTATTTCAAAGTCTCTGACCAGGGACTCTAGGAATTATGCTGGATTATCAAAACAGCCACTTTAAAACGTAATGCTGGGGGATTTTTTTTTTCACATCTTACTTTTAATTCTTATTGTATCCTTACCTCTCATCTCAGGCAGGGCAGCAGTTGCTTCATCTCATTTGGTGGACCATATTCAGCTGATAAGTAAATTCTTATACGACTATCATAAATTGCATAGAAATACCAAGTCATTCAAGAGCTCAATTGTTAATAAGGTGATGGTACATTTCCCACAGGGATCAGCTGAGTAAAAACCACTGAGACTGATTTCACCAGGCCATATATGCCAACCAGTACCAGCCTGACCAATTATATACAGGAAGAAGAACCTCCAATTTATTTATTTATTTGTTTGTTTGTTTGTTTGTTTGTTTATTTATTTATTTAAATCCAATTTATATGCTGCCCTTCTCTGGAGACGCAGGGTGGCTTACAATTTCTAGAAGCACAATTCAACGTGCTTAGCAATTTTATTTTATTCATTTATTTATCTGTCAAACATGTACATGATAGCAGGTACAGGTATAAATATGAACATGAACAATGAAGTTAATATGGGTAAACGGGGGCAGTAAGACAGGGACGTTAGGCACACTGGTGCACCCATAGTTTTGAGCAGTTCAGGAGTCTGATGCAAGAAGGTTAAGAATGATCAGGAAAAAATACAAAATAACAAAGGATTTTGAGGAGGGGCAGTGGGGGTGGAAAGAAACAAAAAGTAATAAAGTTAACCATATCAGAATATTTTATTCCTAACGTCGATATGTGTTAGAAGGAAAATGATTTGCTATAAAATACAAAAATGTTTTGCAGAAATTACTGAGTAATTTTTAGTAAAAATGGAAATAATGTAAATTATTTCAGAAGATGAGGAGGAACGGTCTGATATTTAGTAGTGTTCTTATAAAAACAAACACAGATTTCTATTTAAAAAAATAAAACTAAAAATTAAATATATATGACAATACACCTTTTTGGGAATTTAAAAATAATTTTAATAAAATAGAAAATATAGAAAATAAACAAAAGGTTTACCTAAAATATGCAACAATAACAATAATATCCAATATCTAATGCAATCAAAGCATGAAATGACATAAAATAGCTGGATATATTTATTTACACATCACCAATATACACTATTTATTCTAGTGTAACTCCCAACAGTTTGCAAATTAAATTGTAAAATAATGAAGTTGTAAAACATATTCCCTTGAACACTACATTAACAACGAAAGCTGAAACTCAGCCTAAATCTAACAATGACATTCTTATGCTGGTTTACACCTTCCTGAAAACCCACAGTGGGCACTACCCAAGCCACTAACCAGGTGGAGCACAAGCATGTTGACCAACACAAGCATGTTGAGCTGTGGTGGTAGTGCAGTGAGTAGAGTGCTCTATGTAGTACTTAGCTGCCAGCTATCTGCAATTAGGCAGTTCAAATCTCACCAGGCTCAAGTTTGACTCAGCCTTCCCACCTTCCGAGGTGGGTAAAATGAGGAGCCAGATTGTTGGGGGCAATATGCTGACTCTGTAAACCGCTTAGAGACTGTTGAAAGCCCTGATAAGCAGTATATAAATCAAATGTTATTGCTATTACAACAGAGATTGCCAAACTTTCCCAGTTTTCCTTAGCATCTCAGTGACTTTTTCACGGTACCACAGCACCCAAGCGGAATGCCAGGGCATCCTGGGGCATCACAGTCAACTCTAACGCTTCCATTTATTAAATACTAAAGTATTCTGTGGCACTCCTGAGAGTTTGATGTGGTATGCCAGAACACCATAGCAGAGTTTGGGAGTCACAGTTTTGTAAGTTAAAAACAACTCTTGGAATTGCATTCAGAAACCTATCCAAAGTCTAAATGCAGCAACTTCATTCACAGTCAGAATAGGAGCTGACTGACAGCTAGGCATTTTCAGATAGTATCCCAGCCTTGCAAGCGTTCAATTTCAACATCTTTCAATCCATTCAGCGCCTCTTTTCAAATCTTTAAACATGAGGGTCAAATTCTCCAATGCATGTCAGGTTTATCTGGGTGCATAATTATATCAACAGTATATTGTTAATATTTTATCCTAAATTGGTGCATAATTTATCCTAATAGTTTCGTATAAATATTTAACAGCCGAGGACAGCCAAAATCCCACTCTCTCCCACCACTGACTAAATCTCCCACTTAAGATGGAAGCACTGCAAAATAGTGCCTCTTATCTGTAACCCTTAAAGATGATCCATAATAAAGAATGTAATTTGAATATATCCCACAATTCTGACTTTTCATGTGGAAACATAATTTTTAATTCATTTGAATGAAAAATCTTTCTCTGTTTTTCCAGGAATCAATATGACCAACTTGTACAAAATTTGATAATGTGATAGGAAATATTTCCCACTTCTTGCAGCTATCCTTTTAATGTTATCCTTAAGGTCTACTAATGGTTGATTTTGTTATTTTCTAAGGCGCTATCTTCTGGCTGCCAAATTTGAGAGCCAGCTTTACACCTCTTCTAGGAAACAATACATTAAGAACTGAGTTAAGAACAGAACAACAGGTTAAGATTGTGACATGGGAGACAATATGGCATCAGCAATAGTAATGCAAGTTAGTTTCTTACTAATACTTTATGCTACTGGCAAAATACTAATGGTAGTTATGGAATGGACTAAGCAACAAGGACTTGAGTTATTCCCTATAACTTTTCATATTTTGCTAAAAGGCATTTCTCTCTTCTGGCATCACTTAATTGTTCATCTCCCAGTACCTGTTTAAGGGATAAGATCTTCTGCATAATTAGCTTCCCTAAAGCTAATATGTAACTGATATTTGGATCAAATGCTACCATCACCATCATTATCATCTTCCTCCCACACAAGTATTCAATCCAATCAGCTGCCAAAATGCCTATAATTGAATTTTCAATATTCATGTGAGTACTAATTGTATGAATGCTATTACATCAAGTTTGCCTCTAAACAATCAAATAATATAAGGTTTATAGGTTACCTATAATCATCTATACCAGGTGTGTCAAACTTCCAGCCCGCAGGCCAGATGTATCACACGCTGGTCATGCCCACCTCCATTTTAGCGAAGGGGGAAAGTCACAATATGTCACATGACAACAACTGGATGCCGCTTGTCTGTATCAATCCCTGGCCAGTGCAAAAATCCTTAGCCATGCATACTCTGTTTAAATACTTCACGTAAATGAGAATCCATGACTTCCCAGAGCAAATTGTTCCATTGTTAAATAAGTATTACTGTTAGGAATTTGTCCAATCAAAATTTCTTATTGTTTAAACCCACTGTTACTTATCCTACTATCTGGAGCAACTTTGAATTTCTCCATGACAACTTTGCAGAGCTAGCATATATGCTGCAATCTTCTTTTTTCCTGCTAAGCCTATCCGACATCTTCAATAATCCGTTATATTTTCTCTTTTGAGATCCCTTATCCTCTTGGCTATTTTTCTCTGCATATGTTGTCAGTGTTTTTCCTAAAACATGGCCCAGAACTGGTCACAATATTATAGGTGCACAGAACAGAAAGGAACTGTTTTGTCTTGATCTTGACACTGTATTTATATACATATTTTACATGATTCTTGCTCAAAAGAGTATAAATTCTTTACTGTCAAATGAAATACATTGTTTTCTGAGAAACAACATTTTAGTACAACTGGTCTTATAGGTAATACATGCAGACATAAGAAACAGATTGAGTCATTCAATCCTATTTACCCTGTGATGTTCATTTACACAGTAATATTTCAGACTACATCTTTGAGTACATGATAGGAAAACCTGAGTTACAGAATGGAACAGGTATGTGCTCTTCCCTTCTCTTTTCTGGAGCAGCCATTACAGTTAATATGAGGATGCCCTCAAAACTACTGATCTGTGACAACTTGCCACAGCAAATTCACTGTGGCCAACTGACTGCAGCCAACTTGCTGCAGCCAATTCGCTGCATGGTGAGTTGGCCGCAAGTTGGTTGTGACGAGCTGTTAACGGCGAATTGTCCCATTCAGCAAAACTACTGGGAAATAAGAGCCTGGTATCATATTGGGAATCTTCATGCCAAAAAAGCACTAATCCTGAAGAGAGATTTACATTTAACCCAAATATATTATTAGAACAATCTGAACTAACTTGCACATACAATTAATGTTTTATTAGAAGAATTAGAGAAGTCGACATTTCTAATCGAATGAGATAAGAGATGTGGGAGACAAGCTAGAATAAACCGAGTCTATGAAAATTAGAAATGTATTTTAATTATACATGTTAACTTCTAATCTAATTAACATTTAAAGCTACTGGTAGTTTGAAGTAGTGGTTAAGATACTGGCCTAGAAACCAGGAGATGATAAGCCGCGGTAGCACAGTGGTTAGAGTGCCGTACTGCAGGCTACTTCTGCTGATTAACAGCTACCTGCAATTTGGCAGTTCAAATCTCACCAGGCTCAAGGTTGACTCAGCCTTACATCCTGGGTAAAATGAGGACCCAAACTGTTGGGGACAATACTCTGTAAACTGCTTATGGAGGGCTGTGAAGCACTATAAAGCAGTATATAAGTGCTATTGCTATTGTGAGTTCTAGTCCTGCCTGAGGCTTGAAAGTCAGCAGGTTATGTCACTCTCTCAGCCTAACCCATCTCACAGGGTTGTTGTTGTGGGGAAAATAGGAAGGAAAATAGATATGTAGACTGCCTTAAGTAATTTATAAAAATAAAAAATGTAGGATAAAAATAAATAAACATTGACAAAAGTAAATAAAAACTTACATAAAACTTTGACAAGTTTGAAGATTATTAGAGAAAACATACCAGAATATTCAATCTTGTTCTTTATATTCTCATCTCAGTCCAGGGTTCTCATTCATATAATATTTTACTGTACATTGAGTTAGAAGAAGTCCTGTTATACTTTTTGAACTGCAAAAAAAAAAAAAGATTCTGAACTGATTAAAATAAGGATAGGTTTTTATAGTATATGATAGTTTATAGTATCAAGGCCCAATAATCTAAAAGAAGGACTGTTCGTGACTTTCTCATATTAATAACTATCTTCTAAAGACAAAATGGGATTGTATTCTGTTGAACATACTTACAATATTCTATGTAACCAAGGTCCTGATTATAATATATAGTTTCTTATTGTGTACATTGAATATTGAACTGTAAAGTATATTCAAGCAGTATAGTTATAGTTCCTCTTCATAATGTTATTTATTTTATTTAAAAGATTTTTACAGCTGCCCACCTTGTGACACACAAGTCTGGGAGGCTAACAACAATACAAGTAGTCCTCGACTTATGACAGCTGAATCCAAAATTTCTGTTGATAAGCAAGACATTTGTTAAGTGAGTTTTGCCCACAAAGCCTAACAAATGGCATAGGTTCACATGAAGCTAGACAACAAAAACAACAAAAATAACAAAGATCTAAAAAGAACCTTAATCAAATTTCAAATCAAATCAAATCTTCATTATGCTCAAAGTATAGTATAACCTAATTTATATATTTTTGGATAAAATAGGGGAAGAAAAAATGCACAAATTACTAGAAGAAAGTTGTCATAAAAATACATCATTTTGCTAACATCTTAATTGTACTGTGTATAAAAAGGTAATATAACATAGTAGATTCAAAATTGTAACTACCAATGGATAATGAATATTAAACGGAAGAAAAAATGTACATTGTGTTTAAAGACGAAATATTATTAGTAATATTTTATTTGGAACAAATAATTAATTTTGGGGGTCTCTATGGAGAAAAATACAAATTCATAAAAACTTCAAAAAGCAGAACTTAAGTTCAAACCATTCTTCAAAATAAAACATTATCTACTGTCAGCTAACAATATTCTGTATTTCAATTTAATAGGCTTCAAAGGATATGTGCAGAAGTTCAGTGCTTTGATCTTCATGAAGAATTGATAATATTTCCCAGGATTCCCCTTCTAGATCTTGTTTTAATGAAAGTCATTGGGTATCTGGTAAGTCAGAGGAATAGTCTAAATTGAAACATTAATAACAATATGCCAAAGGGCAATACAAGAAGACCACTACATTCTACGAGTTTGCTCATCACTGCCAATATTTCTGTACAGTACAATTTAGATATACAGTGAAGTATGCAAAAGGAAATAATAGGGTGAGGATTTTTGTGGCCAGGAGGAAGAAAGTAAAAATTTCAAACTGAAAACAATTTGCATGAATGATTATATAGAAAAGGATTTTTTCCTAACCTCTAGCACAGTGGTTCTCAACCTGTGGGTCGGGACCCCTTTGGGGGTCGAATGACCCTTTCACAGGGGTCGCCTAAGACCACCAGAAAACACATATTTCAATACAAATACAGGTGCATATGAAAATAATTTTATGGTTAGGGGGGTCACCACAACATGAGGAACTGTATTAAAGGGTCAGGGCATTAGGAAGGTTGAGAACCACTGCTCTAGAACAAAATGGGGCATCCAGTTAAAGCCTAGGCTTTTGTGTATGGATGGGGGTGGAGGGGAAAGAAATCAACAGCAAATCTATCTTTGGTAGTTGTGAAGCAATAATTTTCTTTATACTCTAAATAACTTGCATTTACACTGCACTAGACACAACACAATGCTCATTTGCATTATTAGGCAATAATTCAAAACCACTAAAATCTGTAATGTGATGAGAAAAACTATTCTGTTTTTTCATCATTATTTTTATATAAAAGTAATTCTCTTACTGTTACTTAAACTATTCTGTTTTTTTTTTTCTTGCCTATGTTCTAGCCTGTACCTTTTCTTTATGGAGCCTTACTCATTCCAGAAGAAACGGGCAAAAGTGTAGCAAGAATAGTTAAATATTTATTATTTAATGGGCATTACCATGCTCTATGTTTTAACTTGGCAGCCAATTGCAAAAAATTGTTCTTTGCACACTCAGAATACAAAGTCAAGACTATATAAGCAGAAAAAGAAATCAAAAGAAATACAGAACTGGAAACTTTAAAAAAATCAAATATTGAACTCCTCAATAAAATCATATAATTTATTCCAATACAAAAGGAGCCAGAATGGCTTCACTAAGGATAAAGAGAGATTAGTATCAACATGCTTGGGAGAACCTGAAATTTAAAAATACTCTTTGAAAACAAACCAAAAGTAATAGCTGGAGAAGAAAAGAAGGCTGGGGAAAAAAACAGAACAATCACACAATGGGAATAAGAACTGCCCTGCTTAAAATGAATGTCTGATTGGAAGTGTGAACAAAAACACTTCTGTTGAGAAAGTGAATAAATACAGCATTTCTGTTGTATCGTTTTTGGCTGTGTATGGTAGAGAGAATGGGAAGTAGCATTTTGAACATCATTGAGCTACAAAGATGTTTACATATAAACCTGACTTTAGAAATTTGAGATGTAGTATTTATAACATTTCTAAAGCACAGACGTGGGATGCTGGCAGTGTTGTATTAAACAAATTAGCAAGATATAATGTTTAATATGGCTTTCATTTAATGAAGGAGCTTTAACACACTCCTACTCAATTGACTCTCCACATGTTTCACAAATACACATATGCCTAACGATATTATACTTCAGAAGCAGAAGGCAGTACAAGCCTACAAAGATGAAAAGATAATGGAAAATGTAAGACTTAATTCACAAATTACAGGAAGTCAAAACATAAGAATAATTAGTGGTAAATACATTTGTATTGCCATTGATGAAACCCAATATAAAGGTGACAGCTGAAATGCTTACACAGAATCTTCTGTTAATTAATCAATAGTGTTATATCTGGCACCAGTTAATAGAGACAATGTAATTCTTAATATTTTTAAGTAAACATACGAAAGATGAAAATGTACATACATCATCAAGAAGAGTGACAATAAACATTTAAAAACAGCATTATGTGCTTCAATTAATTATGAAGTATTTCCTCTTTCTGATATCAGGAAATAACTGTCTATTACCTAGCACTGATTTACACAAGTAGGAATAAATGATCCAATTTGAATTTGTTTAGTTATCTTCTTTTTTCAAGTTTTTTCTCTTCATCATTCCTTTCTGATTTTTTGATAATATTAGGGTTATGTTAATGTTATGGAAATCTATATAGTCTTACACATTTTTCTTCTAAAATACATAAATTTGTCAATGCAACTTTGTAAGCAATTTTCCTAATGCAGGATGTGTGTGTGTTGTATATGCATGTGTTTTTTAATGCATACCTGTCATTAGTACATAAATTTTGTACTTATATTTTCATTTGCAAGTTTACATGTTTATACATTTATAATGTTATTTTACCTCATGCACTGGTTTCACAAGGACAAATCAGATTTGTACTACTTTACATATTGAGAAATGATTGTGATGTGGAACTTCTTGGACATCCCTCATTTCTTCATGATAACAATCTTTCAACCAAAAATACTATTAAACTTTTAATTTATAACTATTTCACTGTCAATATATTTGAAGGTAATCATTTGCCAAACAAGTGTCATTAATACATGTTAGAACAGTGTGCTTTTTCAGTAAGTTTATAGTTTAGTTGGAATCACACTTTGACCAAAGTGCAATTTAAATTCTTCTTTCGCTGGAGGGACTTTTTCTTCCTTTTGATTAAGCTAAATTTCTTGACTTCAAGCTTCATATAATTGTACCTATATAATCCTTAACAATACCCTTACATACTCCAATTCATCTAATATTGAATAATTTTCCAAAAAACCCAACTTCCAAGTCTGTTAATCTGAAGACTAATACATGCCGTTTATTAACTAAAATTGTCTCCTTCCATATGAAACATTGTGAAGACTTCTTAAAGACCTTCTTAAAGAGGAAGTTCCATCATCTTTATAATCTCAAATCTCAGACACCTTCAATTATATTTTCAATATTAAATGATATACAACAGAATTAAGGATATCATGGTTATAAATGCTTTAAACAATTTTTTACTTAAATTATAAAACATTATTCAATAGAACAACGCTTATTACAATATTAGAAGACTGCTTTAGGTCTCCCAATTGATGCCTAATTGGGAGACAACAATCAGTTTTGAAAACCATTAGCTAATGCCTTATATCTAGAGTGGACCCCTAAAATCAGTGGGACTAATCATGCACTTCTTCCTGCATGTTAAAGAAAATAAATATATTCTTTAAAAATATTGGTTTGTGTACTTACTAATTAAATAAATTTTTTACTGGTAACGCATTAGGTATCACACTTCATCTACAGTTGCAATTTTTGCTAACCGTTTTATGGAAAAAAAAGTTAAGCATTAATGTGTTTTTCAGGCATCTAAAACACCCAAATCATTTTCTCTGCTAGCCTGAGATCATTATTACATTAGGCTGGCATACAAAACGCAAACAACAAGTCAAACCAGTAATTTTCATCTAACAGAGGAGGTAGAAGCCCTGCTGCATTTCCTCAATAAGCAATTTGTGCTAGGGGAAAAAACCTCTAAAAAAACGAAACCTTTCTGAATGAAATTTTCTAATATTCAAGGGACATTAAATGAAAGTGAACATATTTTGTAACATTGATGCTATTCAATGAACTAGTATAAAACAGTGAGCCTCTATCAGAAGAATACTTCTATTTATATATCTTTTGTATGGTCAATGATAATAAAATAGCAGACAAAAACTATGTGGGGGATACTATGGAATATATATGCAAAAGTGACTCAGTATACATCTGGCTAGAGAATGGAACACTAGGCGTTCATTTCAATTTACATGCTGTCTCATCTTCATCAGATATCAGAAATGAAACACCGATGAAAGAGAAAGTGAATGCCAATTTCCTCTTTCTGGAGCCAAGTTTTCAGTGGCTCTTTAAAATAATAGATAGTTGTTTGCTGAGAGTGGCTTGTTCCATACCATTAACTCAGAACAAAACGTATTTACAGTAGGAGAGCAGTGTTTACTTCTAATAAATGATTAATACATGCCACATTTATCACTTAGAAACAAAGACATTTAGTAACAATTTTAGACATAAACCAAGGTAGATAGAATTAATGTAAAAAAGGATTGCCTTATTCCCTAAAATGTCAAAGAGAGAGGTCAGACTGGCCATAGCAACCAAGAATAGTCTTTTAAACATTTAGAAAGTCTTAAGCAATCACTAGAAAGTGTGAAATCTCTCTTTAATCTTCTGGGGTGTGAAAGTCAAAATAAAAAAGATTAGATCATCCTATGCCCATCACAATAGATCCAAAAGGAAGAAGTATTTTCTTGTCCTTGCATCACATTGAATAAATAACATGCATTCCAGCTGAAATGAATACGTTTGAAAGCAAACCGTTTTTCCATGAGGCATAATTACATAATTATAAAATGAAACTTAGAAATGGGTGATTGAATATAATGCATGCTTCTCACATATAATAATACACACTGCTGTCAAATTGCCTCCTTTGCTCTATTTTACAACCAATACAAGATAATAACTAGATCTATACCACAGATAGTATTTTGCTGAACCTGTTAGGTCTTTTAAAAGGATTGTTCACTGTAGCTGGGTTTTCTTGAACTAACCAATAATAATTTGTGGCTTTTATTTCATCATAAATAACAAAAGGCACATATTAGACCTTTTAAAACTGTTTCGTGTTTCACTGTATAATTACATTTATTTTGCTAACGTTCTTGACTATCTTTTTAAGGTATAACTTAAAATTTATGTGTCAAACTGCTCTTTCCTCACTTGTTATGAATTTCTCTGAATTACATATTTAGGAAATTGCTTACCAATAATCTACACACCTATGATGTAGGGAGAATCACCCTATTATTTATTTATGCAGCTCTAAAAAACCCCTAGAGAGTTGTGTTATGCTCTGCAATGTGTTTTGTTAACATTGCATTGTGCTAATATTTCACATAGTTGACATTTTTCTAATGCAAAAAACTTCCAATTAATATAAAGTACTCAGAAAACAACATATTAAAGTTTAAACTTTACACCTGCATGAAAAAATATCCCTGAGACCACGACGTCCTCCGCTTCAGCCCTTCGTGTAGGTTATGTTATTGGAACTCGGCAGGGAAGTTCATTAATTTTTTTAAAAGTCTTTGACCTCAGGACAGGCAAGGATGTAAAAAAGTAAAATCTGGGAGGGACAGCCAGGGCGAAGGGACGTTTTTCATCTGAACTCTAATGAACAAGTAAGCGCTCTATTCCAAGGACCATACCCGCCCTTCTGCAAAAAGAAAGGGGGAGAAAAAGAAAAGAAAAGAATCCATTCTGGCTGCCAAATGTTAAAAAATACCCGAATTCGAAGAATTCCGAAAAAGCGGGGCAAGTCAGTTTCTGCATAGGCAATGTATGCCTACGATCCAGGCTTTGCGAAGAGTTTGACCCGGAAAATAAGGTAAGTCTAGGATAAAACCCTAGTCTTCAAGGACCCGAAAAGTCTGGAGGAAATAAAGCCTCTCCCTTACCCCAACCTGAAAGCCGAACGAAGCTCCTTCGTTGTTGTCATCGCCTGGGCCCCCCTCCTCACGCCATGGCGACGGGCGCTGCACTGGGCTCGGTTGTAGCGGTGACACTTAAGCTGCCTGCTCAGACCAGCGGGGGGAGGAGGGGGCGGAGGCGTGAGCGCGCGCTCGCCCGCCCGCCCGCCTGGTAAAGGCGAGGAGCGGCATGTGCTTCTTCCGCGGACAGAGTGTCTGGCCGAAGTAGTAGGGGGGGAAAGGCAGCCCCTCCGAGTTCTAGACTGAGAACCTCCCGTCCAGGCCAAGTCAAGGCTAGCTAGAAATGATTAAAGCTCAGTCGGGGCCCCTCCTCATGCAAGAACTCGGGTTCCTTCTCGCCTTCCTCGCTTCCCCTCCGCGGGAAAGTGGGACTCTCATTACCCATTCCCCCCGGAGGAAGCCTCAGCGTAGTAGGCTAAGCTTTTCCCTGATTGCTTGGTCCCTGCCCAGCGGTCCATGCGGAATACAGGTACCTATTGTTCCCCGGACGCTGTAAACAGCCGCCCAATCTCTGACGGATCTCGACAACCTCTGAGCCTGAATTTTTTTTATATTTTTTTTTTACCCCTCCATAATCTTCTGCAGCTCCGTATGGGTTAAATGCAATGTTTGGTACATGAGTAGGGTTTTTTCCCCCGTCACAAGAAACCAAGAAATCGTATTTGTGTGCGCACATGCACGTGTACTCTTAAAAAGCACACTCAGTCGCATAATGAAAAATATTATGTTTAGGAAACGAGGCGGTACTTTGAGGTACTGAGTTATACCTCCCGAGAAAAATGTCTAAATAATTTATGCTACTTGTAGCCCGGTGTATGTTGGCTGACCTTAAAGCCTGCAAACTATTTCCTATTGCTGCTTTCAATCTTGTTATATTCCGAATGATATATGTAGCCAAATAAGAATTTTTCACCACTAATAACTGCCTAAGTTGTAGTATTCATCACAGTATGAGCTGTATCCTTTGTATTTCTAAATAGATATTTCATCGGGAAAAGAAATACTTATTCCCTAACAGATTGAACCCACTGCAATTTATTTATAAATGGTGCCCTTCAATTTTGGATTTTATAAGCTACAAGTAATTCTCCTTCCAAATAAAAGTAAAAAAATAAATAGCAAAGACAAAATGAGAGAAAACTTAAGAGAATTACACTTTTTAAAACTCACAGGAAGTCCTAACACTGCACATTCAAAGTCTGCAAAGAAAGTTTCAGATCAAATTGGTTTTCTGTTGCATATATTCACTTTTGTTTTAACATATCTTTTAAAAAAGCAATGGAATTTGAGTATGAGTTTGAGAGTATGACTTGAGCAGTGCTTTTTTCTTACATGGAAAGGATCACAATGGATTGTTGTTATTAAAAGGAAATCATATGCGCTCTTTCCTAAGTGAACTGCTATTACATAAAATGTTCTATATTTTCAGTTTTAAAAGATAAATGCTCCACAATGAGGATGAACAATATACCGATAATTCAAAACAATGAATCTTGGCCAAGCCATTTTAATGCAGATTTTTACCGAACGGAACAATAGATACTTTAAGAAAATGATGCCGAAGTCTGTAAATTTCCTATTAAGAAGTATAAAAGATACTCCAAAATAAACATGCTCAAACTTATAGTTGAAACAATCAATTACATAGATACTCTGTTGCTTCTTCAAGTAGCTCAAACTGGCAGCCTGTTAAAGAAAATTATATAATCTCTCAAATTAGTTTTTGTCAAATGTATCCATTTGTTACACATTAATCCAAACTTGTTTTAATAGTGTTATCCAGTGTCACTTTGAAAATGCTGTTTTGCAAGCAATAAAATAGCACTGAGAAACTTGAATAAAGATACAGCTTTATGTCTCAAGTCTATCCGTTCCAAGTGTGCAGTGGCATTTTAGTATTCCTAAAAGATTTTCATCGAGACTACTAAAAGAGAGTAGAATATTTCTCAACTTTCTTGCCTTCCTTAATATGTAGTCTACTTGTTCTACAGCTTAAACACATTTCACCTTTTCCTAAAGCTTTCATATACATCCAATGATGTAAACTAAATCACCTACTCTTCATTTTCCATACCCTAAATCAGAAACTAATCCCAGATTAGTCATTTAAACACATTCTGAACACAAGTACTATAGCAATATGAACTGTAAAGAGAACTGAAAACATTTATGTCAAGACAGGCATCATTATTTTAATATTGATGAATTTTTATATATCACTATACCGTATATATTTTAAGACTCGGCAAGTCTTAGTGCTTTGGCTATGATACCTAAAATCTTTACTTGACAGCTTAAATACCCCTTACATAAGTGGACTATACCAAGATTAGAACCATGGCACAAGCAATATAGCTGCTTAACTTTTCTAATTGTGGGTGGGTGGAATTACTTCTCAAAACTTTAGAGAAATTACACTACCCCTAATATATTATTTGAGAATCAAATGAAACCACTCTTTAAGTCAAAAGGAAACTTGATTTGCTTCCTGCAAAATTTTCCCTTTTGGTAAACATAGAATTTTAAAAGTTTGCAATAGTTAGCATACTATTCTGAAAATATGAGGTTAAAAACTGTTTAAATGCTAAGAGATGCTATTGAATTAAATGCTATTTAATTCAACTGCATGCTTGTTGGAATATCCTATCCTTAAAGTGCTTATGACTGTCTGCATTCTTTATTTTTTTTATAATTCTCATGATGGCCTAATCAAGACATCTGTAGACTCTGTGGACTAGTACATCACTACAGTATCATAAAGAATATTCCTTGGAAGTTAGAAGAAGGAGAAACAAACATATTCACATAGCAAGAGTTCTTGCAATTCTCTAAGATTCATTTTGTTTTCTGGCTTGCTTGAAATGATTTGGTTTACACAAAAACTAAGGTGGAATGGAGGGAACAAGGTTTCTTTTCATGCATAATCAGCTGGTATATGCAGATGATATTTAAGGTAGTATTCCCTTCAACTAACTCATTAGTGTTATCTATGATGATTTGTTTATAGTTATACAGTTTTAATGTATTAGCAAGCGATCATTTAGATCTAGAAATATGTGTATCTTTCTCCCTCTCTCTCTCCCGCCTCTCTCTCTCTCTCTCTCTCTGTGTGTGTGTGTGTGTGTATGTGTGAAGCATGCCCAGCAAATACTCAGCTTATATCAGCTTCATTTAATAGCTGCTTTATAAATCTTGAAGCATATTTTCAATCACATATTTCATCTCTTATGAATTTAAAATAGTAGCTTTCCTACTATAAGATTTAAGAAATTTAACATTGAATGAAGAGTTGCTAGAGAATACCTATGGTAATTCAGTTAGTTCTTAGATATAAATTATTTTTAAATACCAACTTATATTCTACATTACTGTTGCATTTCTAAAATCAGTATTTATTAGGACCTAAGCAAGTTTGCTGTTCATTGGTTTGCAGCCTAGATGGAGCCAAAACTACTGACTAAAATATCCATTGAAAAAAAATATGAAAAAAGATCAAAATTCAGTTAAAATTTGTTGTAACACTAGATGACATTTGATAGTCTGGATTCCCCAACCACTGGGTGTTATTAAAATCCTAAAATGCTAGTGAGGTTGCTCTAATATTCTGCAAAAAAGATAGCAAAAGCCAGTTTGGCCAAAGTTTGACTGCTAGATCCGAGGATCTTGCGTGGGCAGTGAGACTCGGTGAAGCCAAGTGATTCGGAACAACAGCTCTTTAATATACAGTTGGGACAAC
>JANHFR010008601.1:12076-25325 GCA_032468015.1 Mimophis mahfalensis | reverse complement strand
TCTTAGGCGACCCCTGTGAAAGGGTCATTCGACCCCCAAAGGGGTCCCAACCCACAGGTTGAGAACCACTGGCCTAGTAGGACAGGCAGATATTCTTAAGGGGGAGTGGTCCTGTAAATAACCAGATCCCATGCTGAGACTCCCAAAAACATTGGGCATCTGTTTTTATAAATATACTAAAAATGTATTATTCCCAACATTTACTACTTCATTGTAGCCATTAGCAAAACTCCTGTGATCTTACAGTGATATATCTTCACTAGTTTAATCAGCCCTCTCCCCAGAGGGAATCTGCGTATCTGAAGATGGTTTGCCTATATAAATGGTATACTGTTAGAGTTGCAAACATTTGCAAATATATGTAAAAACAAAATAGATTTGGATTTCATTTTTGAAGAAAGAACATCAGTGACCTCATACAGGTTTGCAGCATCGTCCTTTTTACTAGGTGCTTTAAAGGCTCCTAATCCTAATAATTGAAATAGATTTTGACAACAAACTAAAAAACAACCTATTTCAACTGATAACACCAGAAACCAAGATTTAGAAGCACCCAGTAGGATAGGCAAAAGGTAGAATAAAAGGCAACAAAAGTTTTCAATTAATTGAAACAACACCTTTCTAGGAAAACATCAGAAACCTTAAAAAAAAAAAGTGGTGTTGTGGTGTGGAAGGCCCAAAAGGGAAACGGATAGAGACTGAACTCTCAGTGTGCTAGGCCAGTCTTAATCATGGTTTGATGAAAAAGCTTCAATTGGTTGGAGGTACACTACAGGTCATCTAAACCCGTACAAGGAAAACATATTCCAGCTTAGCACAATGTGTGAACGAGGCCCCAAGATAATAAGAATCGCATAGATCAGCGGTGGTGAACCTATGACATGCATGCCAGAAGTGGCACACAGAGCCGTTGCCCGTTGCTCTTCCGGGCTGGTCTTGCCCGCATACGCAGAAGCTCCGGAAGCTGGAAGATCATGTGATCTGTTGGTTTCCGGCACGCGAGTGCGCTTGCGCGCTTGCTTGCTCCTGATTTTGGCACTCGGTGCCAAAAAGGTTAGCCACCACTGACATAGATGGCAGTCTAATTTAAGGAGAGGGGAGTGGCGGTATAAGGCAGATTGTGGGCACAGAATTGCAGCAGCAGGTTTTACAGGTGAGGAGGAAAAAAGGATATCTGGCTGCATGAATGTGAAAAGTCAGAAGGCTGGTTACAAGATAAGTCATTTTGCAAGAAGAACGAGAGCATGAAATGTCCTCTTTGACCCACCCAATTCCTTTTGCCTTCACGGTTACCGCTGCCATTCCGAGATGCACAAAACGCATGTTGCAACATGTGCTGTAGTAACCCTGGAACAGAACCCCAAAGCCTTTGGCGTGGGTGATCTTTGGAGGGAAGATTCTTTTATCTCCCTCTTGTGTTTCCTCTTCAGGCCCAGATTTCCTTTTTTTTTCCTTTCTGGAGGACTGAGAGCCACTAGTGGAGCTGAGGAGGGGCCCTTTCTCTGCCAGGGCCAGATTCACTGTTTCTTTTGTAGAGTCCAGCTTACCAAGCAGACACTTGCTGACCCTTACGTCTTGAAGAAATTATAGAGGGAGAGAGAGATTTCTGGCTTCTCCTTATGAGCTGCCTCTCCCAGGCAATCAATTCTGAGTCATTAGAATTGGTAACAGGAAAAAAACAAACAAACCCTAAGTGGGTGTGAAACAAATAGATTCAGGGCACACACCTTCCGAAGCCAAAGAAAAAGGTGAGACCATTGAATCAACAGAGCTGGCCTACTAACGAAAGGCAGCAGGGCCAAAAGTAACTTCAGCTTCTCCTTCTGAGAACTTAGATGAAATGATCTCCAGCAGAGGATACTCTAAGGAATGCATTCAGAAAACCAAGGTTTTCACAGATAAAGGTGGTCCTCGACTTATGACCGCAATTTGAGGCCAAAATTTTTGTTGCTAAGTGAAACATTTGTTAAGTGAATTTTTGCCCCATTTTATGACTTTTCATGCCACAGTTGTTAAGTGAATCCCTGCAGTTGATAAGTTAGTACCATGGTTGTTAGGGCATCTGGCTTCCTCATTGATTTCGCTGGTAAGAAGGTCACAAAAGGCGATCACTTGTCCCTGGGACACTGCAACGGTCATAAATAGGAGTCAGTTGCCAAGCGGCTGAATTCTGATCACGTGACCAAGGGGGTGCTGCAATGGTTGTAAGTGTGAAAAATGGTCATAAGTTGCTTTTTTTCAGTGCCGTTGTAACTTTGAACAGTCACTAAATGAACGGTTGTAAGTCAAGGACTACCAATATAATATTTTCACAATACAACCTTATCAAAACATCAAATTATCCACGTAATTTTTAGTCACTTTTAACGTAGCTGCCTAATGCTATTTATCTATATGCTGCAATGAGGTAAGCTCTTAGAGTAAATATTGAAACACCTTCGTCCTGAAATGATTCCATTATATGAAACTTTGATATAGCCTGTTGTAATATTGGACAAAGAAGCCCAAAAAACTTTTTCTTGCCTACGGTTTTATCCAACACATAACTTTTTTTTTTTTTAAAGAAAAATAAAATCAGATGCACCAAAGGGAACCTTTCTGTTTCTACTATGAAGAAAAACAGGGATTAAAAACGAGTGGCTGTGACAGATTAGGGACTTTTTTTCAGATCATCTGAAAATTCACATCCACCTACACAATGATTCAGCCATAACAGAAAATTCTGGTAAAGTAATTATTAATATGTTCCAACAAGTCTCGGAACAGTGCTCATTCCATCTCCTTTATTAATCTTCCAATGTAAAAGAAGGTTGTTGTTTTTTTAATTCAATTTATATGCCGCCCTTCTCCAGAGACTCAGGGCAGCTTACAACCTAATGTAGCCATAGCAATACCCTTCATTCTTATGTATATACAGTACCTGCTTATTAGGGCATTCGCCCCCGCCCCCAAGCAGTGTTTTACAAAGTTAGCTTATTGCCCCCAACAATCTGGGTCCTCAGTTTACCTTCCTCGGAAGGATGGAAGGCAGAGTCATCCTTGAGCCTGGTGGAATTTGAACTCGCCTTAATTGCAGGCAGCTGGCAGCTAAGTGCTACATAACAGCACTTTAGGCTGCTGCGCCACCAAGGCTTTTGGTTGGAGGCATTTGGGTCTTTTCCCAAAACAGCTCATGATTTGAGCAAACTTGGGTTCAACAAACCATGGTTTATATAGCCCTGGCTTAAACTACTATATCTGTGCACCATGAAGAACTGTACTTTATTTAAATTTAACAGCGGATGCTTTTAGAGTTCTTCTCATGGGTATGAAACAGGAGGGCTCAATGGGTGGAACAGGAATGTCAAAACCCCTGAGGTTTGCCCAGGCTGCTTCCTATAGTAGGAAACTGTGGCTTCTGTCATGTTTAAGTAATGGTCTTCATGGGATACTTTTGCAATTTCTGTTTTTCATTAACACAGCGCCATATCCTATTTGTCATTTATCTGCTCTGTCCTGTGTACTTCCCTCTTTACTGGATGGCTGAACTTTTCACCTTTTCCAGGTTTGATGTATTACTCTTTGCTTTGATCTTTGTATCACATAAACCTGAATGAAATTCCAAATATCAATTCCATTTCATAATAGAACCTTGCATAACTTTTTTTTTTACTTTTAAGATTTGCATACCATGCATCCAATAACTAACTGCCTGATCTCTTGTTGATGTGCTTAAACTAGGTTTACAGGCATGCCTGGTGCTAAAGTAAGCTGGTTTGCCTGCATCTGGGGTTTTTTTGTGTGCTAAGAATGACAAATATTAATCCAGGAATAAGATGGAAGCCTGAAATCAGCGTTTGCTTTAGCTGCATAAGAAAATGCACAATGAAGAAAACGTCCCTGGGCCATGATTAGCAGCATTTTTGGAACTGTCAACTGGATAACTATGAAAAACATTTGCAAAACAAATATTTTGGCATAAATCTGCTAAGGTTGCTAAACCCGAACACCAGACTGTATATTTCAAGGAGATCTATAGCACCACTGCTTTTGTGAGAAATAACAACTAATTCTTGCCTGAACACATGAAGATTTTGAATATTAGGATAGAAACTTTTTTCAGAGTTGAACAGTCAGGACAATCAGTATACCTAGTAATCAAGTAGTACATTTCACAAGCAAGGCAAAAAATTCAATCTGCTTGGTAGTTTTCTACCAAGTACTTTTCTTAAAAAGTGAAAGGAAAAGGAAGCAGAAGTTGTCCAAGGAAATATAAACTAAACTGACTGTAATGGTCACTGAGGATATTTGATCAGTGCAGCTTATAAGGAAGCTTCCATGAGGCATTACAGCTTTGGCAGCCACTTAAACAGGGTGGGGTGGTGGGGAAACCCAGTTTCTACAGAGAAATTATTTGGGCAGGTGTAAGTCCCAAAGAGCGGAATTCATAGTAGCTATCGGTATCGTAGATGATCTCATCAACTTCTTCTAGGTTATTCCTTCGGTATTGTTTAGTATAAGTCTGAGTCATAGAAGATTCAGTCTGAGACATTGCTTCAGGCAGATTGTGATCTGGCTATATGTGGCATGTTCCGTGATCAGAGAGAGTATAATAAGGCTTCTTTTCATGTAGTTGATTTCAGGAACATCAAACGCTGATTGGGTTCTCACAATTGTGCTAAGCCTCGCTGTGTTTCTTGGTGGTTTGGAATTGGTTTAGCATGCTGTGTGAGTCCATTCAATACGATTTGATATGATCAGGATTTATGACTTAATAGGTTATGTGCACTTAGCTGAGCAGTTATTAAGCTAAACTGGTGGTTAGCACAATGAATGGAGGCATTTAACAGTTGAGGTACCAGGCTCTAGTAAACAGAGCAATTTTCCATACCCTTGGGTGTATGAATGTGTGACATCCTTGTAGACTGTAAATCTAAGAGCAGATACTGTTTTTTTTAAATTGGTCTGTAAGATATACTTCCTGAGATAAGGGTTAAACGAAGCCACGAACAGGTTAAAAAAGTGGGTAATCTGGTCTAAACGCTGATGAACTTCAACTTCGAGTTATATCATCCAGCATTGCCATACTAATGATACCGTCACGCTCATCTAAAAGTCACGCTCGTCTAAAAGTGACAATTTCTTCATTTGTCAACATTTTGGACCTATGAGGATAGCAAAATGAAAAGATGGTTTTGGGACATGGAAGCTATTAATTTAAAAAAAAATTCTGTAGCCTCTGTTCCAGAAACACCATTAGTGATAAAAAATTGGCAATAGAATGAGGAGTAGGTATTTATTGCAAATGCAAAATTAACATTTCCAGGGCACAAAAGAGACTTAAATCAGAAGCTTAATATTTAACCAAACAAGTCAATGTTTTGGGCATTTTTCATGTTCTTAACACAAAAATGTATACAATGCTGTTTTTAACAGAGTTCTGCATATTTGCTTTTTAAATACGCTGGACCTTTACCTTGGGAATGTCTGATTTCCAGATATCTTTATCATTTTGCTTGTACTTGCTTATTTTCAGTACATGGTACATTTGATTCACCTTTCTTGCCGGACCATATAAAATCAAAATCGATAAAGCTTTGGTCATATTTCTGTTTCTACTGCTTGAACATCCTTTCTCAAAATTTGTCCCATGAGAACAGCAGCAATGCTGACAGCATTAGAATTCATTTAGCTTTTACTATTTTTCACTGGAGTGTGTGTGTTTCTGTCTACAGTTGTACCAGCTTTAATGATTCATGTCTAAATATTTTTAGGTCTAATAAATAAAACCCAAAATAATAATAATTCATATGCTAGCAGACATAAATATGGGAAAGGTGGTGATAGCATGGATTATTTTTCCATTATGGATGCCTGGCTGAAGCTACCATACTTCAACCCAGCTTAGATATATTTGCCTTCCTGCATACTGTAAGCAAAATTCTCATGTCAAAGAAACTCCCACTCCAAAGAATTTAGGGGCCCATATGCACTATACCCAAGCAGTGCAGTTCTAAATTTATTAATTCCTGCCAGCGCAATAGAACTAAACCTAAATAGATTAGCGGAGGATGCCATCTTGATAATTAAGGAGAACTTTTAGGGATGTGCACATGTATTCATGCAAATATAAACTACAATGTAGAATGCAGAAAGGGACAGAGGATTTCACCATGACTGCTGTTGTGCTGCTAAGCAAGTTAGAAACTCCTTACAGATTTTTAGCTTTCTTTCCTTTCAAGTCCCTCAGCTGCTTTTTGGAAAGCATGGGCTACCTGGGGAGATGTTTGTTAAAATTGGGATAGGCAGGAAGTTGAGTTTGGGGTGTGTGCACTTGGGACAAGAACTGCAGGGACTTGTCTGGGAAGTCTCCAAGAATCAAACATAACCGAACAGAAGAAAATAAGATTTTGGGAAGACAAGTTTTGATTGATTGTTAGAGAGCACTAGCCAGTACCTCTTGTATGGACTGCTTGCAAAGGCCGATTACGTACAGCCGGTGGAATGGGAAGAGCAGTACTGAGGTGGGAGCAGATGACTGAATATGTATCCAAGACTTTTAGTCTCTTGTGGAATCTGTTCAAGTGAGTGTGGAATCTGTGCTTCCACAAAACCCAGTTTGAAAAAATACAGACTTGATCTTTATTACTTCCTCACTGGTGTAGCCTTCCAGAATAATTAGAAGTTCAGGTGCTTGTACCTTGTCTGCCTTTACAGAAATGGCACTGGAGTATAATAGATAAAATTGGGAATCCCAACAGATAAAATGTTCAGAATTTCATATCCAGAAGATGTCCTTCTTTTGCATAATATTCTCCCACCTTCTTCCATGCAAAATCAACATTGCATAAGCCTGGTTTAATTGTCATTTGGATTCTTGGTGTCCTTTCTTTGGTGTTTGAACTCTTTTCTTATCTTTGTCATGACAGATGAATCTCTCAGGCCCAGTGGTGGACGTCAGCTGCTTGAAAAAACCTACTTTTATTGCTATGGATGGTTTCAAATTGGATCTCCTGCAAGGACATTTGTTTGATGTATTACTGACCTCTATCTTTGTAACTGCAATAGGGGAACTTACTGTGGCTCATTTAGGCACATCTGAAGGACGTGTTTTACAGGTTAGTTAAAGCTATAGCAATTTGCCATACATAATGAACCTACCTCAAATGTTTATAAGTACACAATCTGAAATGTTCAGGTTGCATATGTGAAACTCCGTGATCCTAGCTTGTGGTCCCTGTAGTCTTTTCAGAAGTTGCTATTGAATTGAATGGATCAGAAAAACCAAATTATTAAAAGGATGGGAAATGGTTGCTAGCAATTAAATTGGAGTTGTTGGAAATCAGTTTTGTAGTGACAGGAAGAACTATATTTTCAGTTTCCCATGCAGAGACCATAGATACATTTGGAAATGTAGTCACAACTTTCTTTTATAATCACAACGTCTAATGGATAACTCTTGATGGAAATTTCTATGTGTGCATGTATGTGTATTCCTAGATGGTTCTTGATGGATCCAGTTTCTACAAGGCTGAAATGGCCAACTTCTCGTTGGGAGAGAAACTGCCAGTGCTGAGAGAAATTGGCAAGCTGCGTCACTCTTTGTTCTTTGCCACAGGAAATGAGGTGAGGCACGTTGAGTTCTCAAGGGAGACTGAGTCTGCTTTGGACTGAGACATACCATGCAGGATTATTGATCCTTTTATTTCTGGGAGGAGGAGGATTATTCAGAAGATGCATCGATTTTACGTTACAATCAAATATCAGAGGCTGTTAGTGTCTAGATTCAGTGCCTAATATGTAAGTTCAGCAAAACCGATTGACAGAGATTGTACTAGTTTAGCATGTAGTTCGGGAAAATCTCTTATTTGCTTCCTCAATCTACTCTTAAGCTTTTGTTGTTGCTGCCCTGCTTAATGTGAGCTTTTCTGAAAGAAAAGGACCTTGTCTGTTACATTAAGATAGGTGTCTTCCATCTCAGGGTCATAATGAGGGACAAACTGGGGTGATGTTCATCTGGTTAAAGAAAAGATGGAACATCCCAGAGTATTCCAGAATATTCCATTTTTCTCCAAACCATGCAGAACCTCCTTCCAAACTAGCCATTCTAGAAATAGATTGGAAGTTTCTGGAAATAAATCTTCTGAACCCTGAAGTGGCATGAGGTATTGAAGTGTTACTCTGGTTATGAAACAGATCAGTTTAATACAGAGAACCATTTCTATTGTAGATCTACTGCCAATTAATTTTCAGCCATGTCCTAGGTAGAATTATAGAGAACCCTTGACCATTTTTTCCTGAACCCTGGACTGTCTTGATTCAAGCTATAGGAAGGGAGCATGTCAGGTATATATCTGAGGCATACCTCTGTGGAAGTAAATTATATTTACATTTTACATATTTTTTTTCTGTTATAAACATTCTAGGAATATGGCTGATGGAAAATATAAAAACATTTTCATAGATTGGGGCATTAGCCCCAGTTAGAGCTGTGGGAAAGGTTAATCCTTTTGTCATTTATTTTTATATTTTTGGTTCATTTTGCAGATATTCCGGGTAAACCAAACTGGTCCAGGCTGCCTCCATTTCCTAACGTGCCTCAGCTGCCTAAAAGCAGAGCGTTTCATGCAATGTGGCTGGTGCGGAGATTCATGTACTCGTCGCGGGGAATGCAAGAAACAGTGGAACCAAGAGAGCTGCCCTCCAGTCCTCACTGATGTATGCAAATTTCTCACAATATGATATTGACCAATAGTATGCCAATAGACTGGGGACGTGGTGGCTCAGTGGCTAAGATGCTAAGTTTGTCGATCAGAAAGGTCGACAGTTCGGCGGTTCGAACCCCGAGCACTGCATAACAGAGTGAGCTCCCTTTACTCATCCCAGCTTTTGCCAACCTAGCAGTTTGAAAGAGTGTAAAAATGCAGGTAGAAAAATAGGGACAATCTTTGGTGGGAAGGTAACAGCGTTCCGTGCGCCTTCAGCATTTAGCCATGCTGGCCACATGACCACGGAGATGTCTTCGGACAGCGCTGGCTCTTTGGCTTTGAAATAGAGATGAGAACTGCCCCCTAGAGTCGGGAATGACTAACACGTATGTGCGAGGGGAACCTTTACCTTTATGCCAATAGAGTTACTAGAATTTATTACAGCCATGCTTAATGGAGCTATTTGATATTGGGGATTTATTTCAATTTACTTTCCTTGTTAAATGTGTGTTTCAATATTTTTGTTAAATGGTCTTTTTAAAGTCATAAAATACATTCTGAGAGCTGTAATGCCTGTGTTTTTGGATAAATGCTTTCCTTTTGAACTTCATAGCTAAAATGTCAGATTATTTACTTTGCTTTCCTTCTTCTTTCTCCTTTATCATGATCGGGATTCAGATCATAAAGAACCTTTATCTTCCTTCTGTATTTCCTCCACTTTTGCTTCTGCAATAATTGGTTCTAGTACATTGTAGATCTTCTGTAACTTTGTCAAAGAGAGAATTTATTTCTCTAAATATAAGGTACAAAATAAATAATGTGTCAGATGTAAGTGACCAAATCCGCATGTATAAAGTTCAAGGTAACTCCTTGATTGTGTTCTTCTTGTAGTACAAAAGTTAGCTTGAAACCTACATCTGTGGATCTGGTCACTTCACCTGACATTAATCTCCCAGACTGCTTACCTTCCATTGGGAACAGATAGATAAGGTTCCATGGAGCTTGGTGGAGGGGTGGGTAGGTCAGTCCTGGATTTCTTGTGGCTGTGCAATGACGCAAGACTAATTCCCTGCTTGATCCCTCCTTATCTGGATGGGTGTTTTCCAACAGTAAGGTATGAAATCCAACGTAATGGACTGTGTATTAATGTAAGGTATAAAAATTCATAAGCTTAGTATGAATTCTCACTATCTCAACAGAACCAATCCAAGTTCTGCCCAACTTTGTCTCTGGAATGTTCATAGATAGGAGATGGAGACATAATGTACTCCTCTCCCATTGTAACTAGCTTTTGGAAGTACTCTGCCAACAGCCTGAAGACCACATTGATCTCTTGAACTCTTGACAGAGTTGTCCTCCATGAATTTATCCAATTCCTTTCAAAGCCATCCAAGTTAATAGCCATCCCCAATGTCTTGGGGAAGAATAATTATGCACGACCTGGGGCGGGGGGAAGTTTTTTCATGTCTGTTCTGAATCTTCCAATCAATTTCACTGGTTTTAAAGACTGTATAATTTCAGTTATGTTCCCACTCAGTCCATGTTTTTCCAAAGAATCCTAAACCCTTTAATGTCTCCTCTCAGGGTAGACAGTCATTCTGATTGCTCTCTTTTTCCAGCTCCTTTGCAATGTTTCTCAACAGCTACCATGGAACTGTATACAGTATCTCAGATCTAAGTATTCCACAGATTTCTATAAGGCCATGATGGTGCTGACTTTTTTCAGACTTTTTTTCTAATAATTAGGGATGTGAAATTTGTTCTTTTTACAACTGCTACGCATGAAATTGACATCTTCATTACAAAATCTACTTTGACTTCCAAAATCCTTTTCCTGGGTATTTACAGACCCTTCAGATCCCATCAGTGCATTTGTGAAATCAGCATTCAATGTACTAGTTTAAATGGAATTTTCTTGGAAGTTTCCATAATCAGATGTGTTCTTTGACAGTTGACTAATGTATTTTCATCTACAAACTTGGCCAGCTCTCTGCTTATCATGAAGTTACATTCATAATCTTTACATCTGTTAGAAACTTGTATGAGTTGCCTATTACATAAGAAATTATTATTGCTGCCAATGGATTGCAGTCATAAAAACGAATGACTCTTGGTGTTCACTTTTTCTTGGCAGGCAATAAGAACTGTTCTCTTAGTTGCTCACTTTCCAAGTGCAAATTTTTTTTAAAAAATGAAGGCTATTTGAAACTAGGAGATTTTCACTTCAAAAAGCTTTGCACCGACAGAGAGTCACTGTGCACCAGAATATTGTTGCATGGATACAGGTTTTGCTAGTCAGTTTAGCTTTTCTGTAGCTTTATCTGTCTGCACCATTAGTCATAGTTTGCAGTAAGGCAAGTTAATATTTAGCCAAACAAACTTTAATCAAGTAAACTTTCACCACATATCACATATAGTGAAGCTAAATTATTTAAACTGTGCAATAGAGGAAACCAATGAAATGTCTAGAGGAAACCAATGAAATGTCTAGTTGTCTAGAGAAATGTCTAGATTGTATATTTCTTAAAGTAGAATGATAAAAAGAAAACTGTTATATGATTTGTTCTTTTGTACAGCTAACTTCTTATATAAAAGTAAATACAAAGGGTGTTTCATGTGGAACCAAATTTTAGTTGAGAATTTTATTTTGAACAGAACAGAATAGCACAGAACAGAACAACAGAGTTGGAAAGGACCTTAGAGGTCTTCTAGTCCAACCCCTTGCTTAGGCAGGAAACCCTGCATCACTTCAGACAAATGGTCATCCGATCTCTTCTTAAAAACTTCCAGTGTTGGAGCATTCAGAACATCTGGAGGCAAGCTGTTCCACTGGTTAATTGTTCTCACCGTCAGAAATATCTCCTTAGTTCTAGGTAGAATATAGCAATAGAATTCAAATTCAGGTGGGGCTATGATGAAACCCATGCAGGAGAGAAACGTCTTTGTTTAAAGTCTGTTCCGTGATTAATCAGCAGTTCCTTTGCTTAGTCATTTCTTGCTGGTTGGATCTGCAGCAGCATTGATACTAGCCTGCCTTTAAAAATACGTAGTCGTCATTAAAGCGACCTGGGATATGGCCTTAGGTCACAATTTTTGCCTGCATCAACTTGAACCTTTCTGGTTTTGTTTTGTTTTACTAATACAAGCTTACCCCATTGCAGGCGATAACGACAGTTTCTTCCAATGAATTGCATCACAGCCCAGCTTTTGCAACAACTAGACAGGCAGGCTATATGGAGAAAGTTTGTCATTTCCCCTGGACATTCTCTCTGGGCAGAAATAGGCCTGCCCTTCTGACTGCTGCTTCTAAATGAGTTTGAGGCATAATATTTAACATTTCGGCAGGAGATAGTGAGATTTTAGGGCTGTTTCCACTCTGGTCTTTGATAATGACCAGAGCGGGAGCAAACCAGTGAGGGCAATTAACCAGTGGAACAGCCTTGCCTTCAGACGTGGATGCTTCATCACTGGAGGTTTTTGAGAAGGGACTGGATAGTCCCTTGTCTGGAATGGTATAGGATCTCCTGCTTGAAAAGGGGGCTGGACTAGAAGACCTCCAAGGTCTCTTCCAGCTCTATTCTAATTCTGAATCTTGATAATTATTATCTGCTTTCCCAGTTTCATCCCAGAAACGCCCCTCTGCATGGCAGCACCAAGCTGACTCTCTGCGGCAGCGGGTTTCAGTCTCGTCCATATTTCTCTGGCACCACTGGCTCGCACTCACGCCCTGGGGACTACTGGATTACAGTAGGAGAGAGGACCTGCACGGTGCTATTTAAAGAGAGCTTAGCAAACCGGTAAGAAGGAAATCTGCCTCTCTCTTTTTTTGTTTAACTTTATTTTTAATTTTATTTACAAAAATAAAATATAAACAAACAAGTCTCAAAATACATACGGCGGCGCATAACCTTATTACGCAATCAAGAAAAAGGAAAAATACGGATAACAAAAGTAGTAGAAAAGGAAATTATCTCAACCAGAAGTCCGTTTTGCAAGCCACGAATACCAAAAGTTCCAGGCAATATAATAATCTGGGTCCCCTTTGTCCTTCAGCATCATAGTCAGGCGATCTGACTCTGCGCAGTCTAATATCTTTTCGATCAATAAGTCTTTGGGTGGGCTCAAATCACTTTTCCAAAACTGAGCCCATAATATCCTAGCAGCATTTAAAATATGTAATGTCAGATACCATGATGTTCTATTTAGGTTTTCAGGTCTTACACCAAGCAGAAACACTTCTGGGCGCAATTCTATTGTATATCCCAACATTTCAATTATCCATTTCTGCAAAAGTTTCCAATATACCTTCACCTTCCCGCAAGTCCACCATTGGTGGAAGTATGTACCCTCCTTTTCTGCGTACTTCCAAAGAAGTGGGGAGAGCCCAGGGAAAATCCTTGCCAATCTGGAGTGGGGTAACTTCCTTCTTTCTCTCCACTCGGTTTCTGTCTAACTCTGTCCCATGCATATGCTCATAACGTCAACATTCACAAAAGAATTTCTTCAAATCATGCATACATAAGAGCCGTGGTGGTGCAGCAAATAGAGTGCTGTATGTAGTA
>JANHFR010008601.1:0-10146 GCA_032468015.1 Mimophis mahfalensis | reverse complement strand
ATCATCATAATCTCCCATTACAATTCAAATCACAATTTCTATAAGCCAGGGCTGTTACCAGATAGGCCTGTAAATGTTGAGCTCCACTATCTGTTATGGCTTTGGACAGTCAAGGGTCTTTGATAAGATACCATAGTTTAAGTTATCAGCTCTGGTCATACCCATGTCGTATGCAGAATTCCCTGCTAATCAAAAAGACAGTACTGGTCAGTTTCCACACATTTTGGACAGAGTGCTGCACATTCAGCCACAATTCAGTTTTATTCCAGTTGTGCTCATCTTATGCTGTACAAGTTAGCATCTCCACCATATAAGCTATCACACACTACTGCTTAGAACCCATTGACTAGGAGGTATTTGCTGTGCAGAAAGGGGTACATGAGTTTTCTTCCGTCTCAGCTTACATTTGGTATTTGACCCTTGACACATCACATTAAAATTGGATTCCTAGCTCCTCCCACCCCGCACCCCCAATTCTATCCATCCCTGCAGTAAGGCTTTAATGTTCTGTGAAATTGTTCCTTTCCACAACCGTCAAATGGTACATTCCTGGTACCAGCTAAGAGTGGAACGAGGTGACTTTCCCACTATTTCTACTACCTGATCAGAGTACACCATTCCAAAGTTAGTAATCTTAGGCTAAGCTCAATTAATGGTACACGATTTATGAAAAGGGTATTATTTCTTGATGCTGAAGAATCCTTAGATTGTAGTTAAGTTATTATAATCAGTATTTTCCTTGTCCTTTCTTCATACTACCTGCTTTCTAGGTATAGCCAAGTGCCAAAGTGGAAGGATTTTGCTGAAGTTCTTGTCTGCATCTTGTCACCAAAGGGAATCGAGAAGATCATGGAACCACAACAGATTAATTTGACCATTATAGAGAATGCAACAAGCCCATTTTATATCACTGGCTCCTCAGTCCTCAGTGGTTTTACATTTATGGTGAGTTTAATACAGTTAGTCCTTGAGCATTTGCTAATTTTCTTACAATAAATTGCCACTGATGTAATAAATACTTTCTGATAAGCACTGACATCCAGCAGTGGGTAGTGTTAAACTCTGTAGCAGATGTAGATACAGGTCAGTGGAGAAAAAAATAGATGGAATTTCTGGCCTCAACATTTTAAGCTATCATTCCCATAATGCCTCTTAGACTGGGAATGGTGGGTGTTGGGATTGCAGAATTTCTGCGTTTACCTATAATTTTGCCCAAAATGCTCAAACTATAACTTCTTAGCTGTAAACTATAACTGAACATATGCAGAAGATTTAATGTTCTATGAGTATTAGGTATATTCAGCGGTTTTAATAATAACATTGTTATCAGATAAATATTTGGTTACATCAGAACAATGAGCACTGTGTTACTGGTTGTTCTGTTCACCATCAACAGCTGCCAAACATAACTTCTATTCACCCTGCCTATGGTCCAATGGCTGGAGGAACAGAGATCTTTATCCGAGGACAAAACCTTTTTGTGGGAGGCACAAGGAAAGTGATGATTAATAATCTAGACTGTCCTGTGGACAGTGAGAAAAGGTATGACGAACAGTGCTTTCTTCTTGCTAATATGGTACAAAGGAATGAGTTATAAAAGCTGTAGTCATAATTTTGAATTATATTAGATTTTAAAACCCAACTATGAGGTATGGCATCTTTTTCTGAAGATGCTGGGCCTTGAAAACCTTCTTGGCAATTCACTTGGGCTCTTCAAAGTTAGAACATCTATACTTGAGCTGGGGGTGTGGTGTGGTGGACCAGCATTAGATGGTCCCAGGGAGTCCAGAAAGAAAACTTTACTTGCATCTAATGTTTACCCTGGATTCTTGCAACACAGGTATGGAAATCCCAATCAAGACATTGTCTATACTGGGCTGTGCCAATAGTGATCAGGATTCTTTACTCTCTAAACTGCATTTATATTAGTATCCCAAGAAAGGAAATAGCTAAAGTACATTGCTGCATTTTTTGAATTCCTAAATGTGGACAGTATTTAACTTTGAAATATCTTTAAAGTTATCTAGCATCTAATGATAGAATAGTATGTTCTTTTCTGGATTTTTATATTTATAATATGATGACTGCTCCTACGTTTCTCATTCTTTCCAAATAAGTCACAGTCTCAGTTTCTGGTAGGAAAGCAAGTGAATTGCACAGAGTTTGTTGTAGTGAGGAAGTAATCATTCATACCAATTACCAATCAGCTATTACTCAGAAGATTTCATGCAACCAGAGTTCGGGGTGGGGGTTGCCTTCATGTTGCCATGAAGAAGAAATTGAGAACTAGATGAATAGAGCTGAAACAAGATACAGAAGATAAAGCAAAAATAAAAACTCCAACTCAGATGCAAGAATAGTAATATAATCATAATTACAGCTATATAAGAATTAGTGCCACTCAGTTTTTACGTGATGAATTGAATTTTGACCACACAGAATCATAAGCCAAGGCTTACTCTACATGGTGAGGGGGGAAATTTGTCCATTAACAAACCTATGCCTTCCCTGTATTGAATGGCCTGTATTTAATTCCCTAGTTTTGTAGGAAAGAAGATTTTCTAGGGACCTAACTCTCAACATGGCTGGAGCAATAGAAAAACTCTTCCCTAAAGAGTCAAATGCCTAGAGAATTCCAAGTACCACTTTCATTATTAAACTAGCAAAGAAATACAATGATTGCCAGATTCTTAACAAACAAAGCCAGGAGCCCAGATGACAGGCAACCCAGATCTTGTAAGATTTCATCACATTGTAAAGCACATAGCCTAGTTTTGGGGGATGGGGGGAAGGCACTGATCAATTCACTTGGTATCCATTCTTTCATAAATGCTTGTGTAGGCTAATTGTGGGAAAAACACATAGGCGGTAGCTCCTCAAAGTTACAAAAACCAAGTATATTTACCTACAGATATTATCTTATCATGATACCCTGTAAATTACCCCTTCCTGTTATTCCAATAGTGTGACTCTTCCTATTCCATAATTATGGGGAAGTCTGAATGAGATTTTCCTTGAGTGAATCCAGCACAACTGGAGAATAATGGCATATGTTTCAAAGTTTCCTTTGGATACCAAGAGGATTATGTATACTAAAGAATGTGGGTCTTGCTACTATCATGAAGATGATAGTCTGACCTTGCATTCATAGGAGAAGAAGACAGCTTTTCAAGGTATGCCTCTTTATACAGGCTTACCAATTACCACAACTTTCTAAATTCTATGCTGTTCCAAAGTTTATTGAGTAACGTCTTCTAATACTGTTACACTAGTTAGATAGAAATATCTAGAGTACTTTCTACATGAGATGGTATCGTAGGACAAGACAAGGTCACCATTATCCTTAACCTGGTACTGAACCCTCAAATCTGTCAGAGACGGGGTGGCACAGTGGTTAATCCTGGCTACTTTTGCTGACTGCCAGCTGCCAGCAGTTCTAGTCTCACCGGTTCAAGGTTGACTCAGCCTTCCATCCTTCTGAGGTTGGTAAAATGAGGACCCAGATCATTGGAGATCAGTATGTTGACCCTGTAAACTGCTTAGAGGGCAGAAAAGCATTGTGAAGGGGTACAAAAAGTCTAGGTGTTCTTGTTATTGCTTCATCAGATAGCAAATGCCATTAAACTTATTCAGCTAATTTTAATTTCTTTTTCCCCTCTTTGCATAAAGAAATATCTCTGAAATGATAATCCAATGGATCATGGATTGTCTAGTGTATTCTTAAAGTTGACAATGTAGAACAATATTCTCTAACACAGTGCCTCAAGGTGGGTATTAGAATAGTAATTCTCAGGATTTCCAACGGTGGATTTTGCTGGGAATTTTGGACTGGCAGTCTTAGGACATGTAGAAAGGGGGTTTCTGGAAAACTCTGATGCAGAGGAAACTGATAAAAGATCTGTTGGTAAGGAGACTTCTGTCATGCTTTTTTCCCCCTTCTCCCTAGTCAGAGAGAAGAGGCCATAATTTGTACCACCCCATCTTCAAGCAACTTGATCAATGCGTCTGTGTTTGTAATAATAGATGAAGAGCGATTTCTTTCTCCTCAGCCTTTCCAGTATCGAAAAGACCCCCAGATATATGATATTACTCCCAACTGCAGCTATGAGTGAGTCTCCTTTTTCTTCTGCACCTGGATTTCTGAGGAGCTATTCTACTCTTCCGATGTAAAAGATACTTTTAAAAGGGCTGTGTATTTGGGAAACTTGGATACCAAAAAAATCATATGTATAAATTTGTAAGCATACATTGAGAAGGCTTACATGAGTTAAAAGGACACTTGTATAATAAATGTGTGTTACAGAACATGCAAAACTCTCACGTATCAGGAAATTGTTTTTAAAAATATCCTACTACTAATATTTAACTACTTCCTTTGAATATTAAATTGTTTCCTACTGAGCTGCATATCCTTTCTTCTTCTTGTGTCTCCATATCTTAATATTTTGTGAATTATGTAGCGCTCTGTTCATTTAAGTTTTCTAGTGTCCTGAACCTTTAAGACTGCAGTTTTATAAACATAATAAAAATTGATAAGATTTCACTGCAGCTGTCTCATTCAATGGAATTAAAAGTTCTCCCAGCAGCTCCATCCTTTGGACTGAAGTAATTTCCAGTGAATTCAGTTAGGAATCTATTCAATGTTTAGCAAAGTGAGAGCTTCTGATTGGCCTGTACATGCCTGTAATGTTAGGAACTAGATACAGGATTACAGTTCCTTAGGGATAATGTTCGTATCTCGTAACACATCACTGACATGCAACTGCAGCGCTCTGAGAATGGAACATCTTTGCTCTTATGTCACATCCTTCCAATTCCTTGCAGGGGCTCCAATATCTACATTTATGGTGCCAATTTGGATTCGGTGTATAACATGAGGCTGCAATTTGAGTCTGCTGGAGTACAAAGCAAAGCTAAAGTGAGTATTTTCAGAAAAGAGAAGAAAGAGAATGGTAGATATTTATCGGTATTCATGAGGGCTTTAGCTATTTACTCAAAAGAGACTCCCTGTGGATTTCATGGCAATTGCCTGAATAAATGTGCTGTTTTGGGTTGCATTGCATATAAAAACTACTTTGAGAAGCTAGCATTCTGCATAGCATTCAAGGTTTCTTCACCTTGGTCATTATTTTCATACATTTTCTGGAAGTAAAGTAGTCCCTTACATGTGGAAAAGCTAGAAAATAGGCTCTTTCAGTAGTAACTTGGCCCAGGCTGCAGAGATTAATTGGTGAAGAATTTGTACCCTTGTGCCTAACAAATTATAATATACAGAGGGAGACCAGTATTTCTCAACCCCAACCACTGTAAGATGTGGGGCAGTTCACAGAATTCTCCAGCCAGTATGGCTGGAGTTCTAGCTGGCCATTCTAATCCAGTTTGAGATTAGAATGGCGTGAAAGAGTGATGTTGAAAGCAAGCTTTGCTCCATCTCACCTCCCTTGCCATTGTTTTCGTCGGGTACATAGACCTGGCACAGTGAAGAATCCTAACTGCCTCAAAACAAGTGAGGAGCTGGAGAAGACGAACATGATTCCACTTGCAGAGACTTGGTCTCCAGCTACCGTAATGGAAGAGGCAGAGTTTGCACAGCTGTTCTCACTTACTCTGAACCATCTCAAATTCAAGATGGGCAGAGATACCAGCAATTTCACTCAGAAACTGATTAGTGTTGAACAAGAGCAAGTTGTTCAAGAAAATGTTTTCTTCTAGCTTTGAGTACATATTGGTGTCAAGGTACAAGATAAAACGATCCTTAAGTAATTTTTAAGGACTTGGAAGGTTATCTTGCTGTAGCTGACACCCCATCTATAGATAATGTTTCGTTTTATCTTTAACTTTTTTTTAAAGTTCTTCCATTTTTAGTACAATTGTTTTGTCACTTCTCTTTTGTATTACTTTTCCCCCCATCCTTGTTTAGTTTGATTTCATCTTTATTTTCATTTTCGTAGCTGCTTCCAAAATTCTTTTTACTTCATGTGAATTAGCATTTTTTCTGCTCATTATAAACTGATTGACCTCATTCCGTAGCGTTTAAGTGTTAGAAACCATTAATCTGTTCAGCAGATAACAAACATACTGGATACATTACAAATCTTTTGGTATAGGAGAAAATAACTGGATTGGACATGGAAACAGAATAGCTTTGTGCTATAGAAATCCCGCTATTACCTGGCTGTTTCAAAAACTTCGATGGACAATGCTTCTTTCTAATTTTGTAATTCTACAAATATGTGCTATACATGCACCTCCAATCCTCCCATTCTATGACTCTGTGATTCATTCTTAAATTCAGAAGAGAATTTCACAGTTGAAAAGAAGAGACATTGAAGAAAATCTTCTCTAAGAAGGCTGAAATTATTTTACCCATTATATGAGGGACGAAATCCATATCACAGATCTGAAAAGAATCACACATCCAAGAAGTTACCAAAGTACAAGATACTATTGAAAAGAGTGTATCTCATTTGGATATTTATATATTAAAACAGTTTGTATACGTTGTAAATTCTAACTTTTTTCTTTACAATAGCCAGTATCAAAGAATCTAAATAATTAGGGTTTCCGTCATTGTATAGAAAAGATGTAAATAGTTCTCCTCCACTAAAGCCTCCTTCCTCTAGAGACTGGATAGTCATTTGTCAGAGATGCATTAGTGAATACCTCACTGAATAGCAGCTGGATTAAATGTCCTTTTAGGTCTCTTCCAGCTTGGTGATTCTGTAAGTCTAAGGAGCAACAATAAATTTGAATGAAATGTAAGGCTTATTTTTTTCTTTTCTCGGCAAATTTAAATTATGGTTTTAATTGCCTCCTTTCAATCCTCTGAACTTGCCAGTATAGTTAAATAACTGATTCAAGGACGGCAGCAAACTCAGTCAGCCAAAAGGAAAGTGGAAAGGAAATTCTGTGTCACACAATTTTCCTTTAATCTAGAGGATGCACGTGCTGCCATTTTTCATATTCATATGTATTATATTCTCAAGTTCTGAACCCCTTCCTATAGCAGTTCCTTTTATGGTCTTTTTCATTTTATACATGTTAGCTGGTATATTGGCCAGGATGAATTCGGTGGGACGAAGCCAGATGAAAGCCTTCTGATTTCTGTCATTTCAGGTATGCGAAAGGCCACTGTCCACAGATAGATTGGTGTGTCAAAGTCCAGATTATCCATCTGAAAACAAAGTGGGAAATATTTATGGGAACCTGAGTGTCTTGATGGATGGAGTTCTGCAGCAGAAGACATTTCATATACGCTACTACCCTAAGCCAGTCATTGATCTCTTTCCTACTAAGGAACTCCAACAAGGAGGGGACAAGTTTGAGATCACTGTAAGTAGGGGGCTTCCCTATCCAAGAAATGTAGCACGGAAGCCTCTGCAGCCTTGGGAGAATGAGAGCTAATTCAAATCTGTTAAACTGGTCTGGGATGTATATACCTTTGCCTACTTGGATAGTATACTTACATGAACACTGTAGCATCAGTAACTTGGGCTATGCTGGTTAAGTCACTTAAATGTTTTTCTGCATGAATATTGGAAAGTTTCTGCTCATGTGTGCTGCTTCAGACCCAATAATCCTCTCTAGTATTTCATTGTTGACGTATGCATGCTTTCACAAGTATATTTTAACTCAAATTCATGTCAATTCATGGTGTAGAAATTGGCACATAAAAAAACAACAACCCAGAACTCAGCATCTTTCAAAAATTACTTGGAAGAGATGCTCCAGCCTTGGATGAACAGAGCATCCCTGATTTTTCAGGGGTGTGTGTGTGTGTGTGTGTGTGTGTGTGTGTGTGTGTGTGTGTAAACTTGAAAAAAAAAAGGTGCTGCTGCTTTAAGCATGGTCAATAGAGTTTAATGAGACAGCCTGAAAAAGGTTAGGCTGCTTTAGAGAAAAATAGAGAGGGACTCTGAGATTGAAAGCATTTCTTTTGGTTCATTTTTGAGGCCTACACAGCCCTAATGTATGTTATCGAGAGTAACCAATTAAAGAAAATGTGAAAGAACTGTAGTTTATAGCCCTCTAAGGGCTGGATATATTTGGGGAAATAATTGTGAGAAAATGCTTCACTTACAAAACAAGGAAATGGAGGCAGGGAGTTAAAGTACTTGGAGAATTTACAACACCAGTTGTTTCTTTCGGATGAAGAAATGTGCATGTGGAATTCAGAGCAGGATTATTTGGGACACTGGGTGGAACTGAGATATAAATCCAGTAGAAAATGCTGATTAGCAGGATTGATCCTTGTCCATAATCAAGTATTTTACATGTCTCTGCCCAGCATAAGGGACTGGATGCTCTGGCAGGCTGCATGAACATTTCTGTGTCAGTGGCTGGTACCGATTGCTACCTCAGTATACAGAAGAATCAGGTGATCTGCCAAATACCCAACCACCTGAACATCCCTGGGCGTGGTTTGCCAGTACAGGTATAGAAAAAAATCTTTATCGTCAGAATTAATGGTATGACTTGATTTTCTCCCTTTGAACCTCAGCCTCGCCCTTTACAGCCTTTCCTGCCTACCTGAGTGTATTCTTATCAACATATTCAGTAGCTGGAAAACTCACAGGAAATCAAGCATACTAGAAACTTTCATAGATAGTTAGTATTTCCACACAATTTTTTTGCATCTATTTCATTTTATATAAAAGTTTTTAATTGAAACTGAAAATTACCAAGATGAAAAACTAATACAAACTAAGGAGAATGTCAACAAACAAAAAGCCAAACAGAATGTGCCAAGAGGGGAAGAAGGCAGGGAGGGGAAAAGAGGAAAGTTATATCAAAAAGGGAAAAAATGTAGAGAAAGAAATAATCTTCCCCTTCCTCAAGATACGTATAAACATTTTTAATAGCTTAACACCTTCTCTAATATTTGAACTAAAACTCTCTTCATCCCACATTTTATCTTTTATCTATTGGTAAATGTAAACTTTATTTTTTATTTTAATCAGCAAAAGTCAGTTAAAAGGTGGTGAAAAATAAAGTACATATATTTTAACTTTAAACAAGTAAGTCAGTTTCATAGTTCTTTCCTGTACTTTGCGTGATACCTTGTCATTTTCTCTAAAATTCTTCTTTTTAACAAATTTATTTTCTTTTATCAACAAAAATAAAATACAAAAGAGAAAAACAAACATTCAACACTAACAAGGAAAAAAATCTTGTGTGCAGAAAAAGAAAGTAAAAGAAAGAAAACCAAATGTCATGTAGATCTAACATTAACATTAAACATAAACAAGCCACTCAGGTGGGATGCTGAAAAATTAAAAAAACAAAAACAAAAACGAATAGTATCTCCTCCTCTTACATAATGGATCTAGAAATAGTAATAAACTTTCCCTTCCATATTTAACAAAAATACTATATTAAGTAAACAACTATTCCAGATGTAGAAAGCTATCTGTCTAATAATCAAATCAACCCAACATCTAATCATAATGTGTATGCAAAAGAAAACAAAGTCAGCAAGTTAGCCCAAACCTTATACTAATCTCCAACTCTCTCTGTTAACTGCTGTTGTATTTAACGTGTAAAAAGTCCACAACAGCTTTTGGTCTCTTATAAAATTGTCTAATCCATTGTCTCTATTCAAGTTTTGCCAACTCTGCTAAGTCATTCAATTTTGAAATCCACTCAGCATCTCTTTTTCTTTCCAATATACAATCCTTGCAGCAGTTCCCATGTAAATAAAATTCTTCTTCCCATGCCTTATCTTATATCTATAAACAAATCTTTGAAACCTCATCATTCAAACATAATCAAGAAAAATACCCTTAAGAGCCACTAGAAACAACAAATTGCAAATATTAATCTTTAATTCCTTCAAATGATGTACTACAAATTAATTACTTGTAAACTTTTCTGTATCTCCACTCAGTATAATATCATAGCTTATCACTTTCTCTAGAAATATGGTAAAACTCTTTGCTTCCCATCTTATCTGTAGACAAAGCGATTTCTTCTTTCAATCAATCTTAGTTTTGTTTTAAGATTGATAAAGTGGGGCTATTTCATTAAAGTTAGGTTGCATACGATCCTGTCCTATCTAACAACTTTTAATGGAGTTGAAGACTTTATTATTTACATCTGCCGGCCTGGATTGAGGGGATTTTTATTCTGTTTTAATTGTCTGTGAGG
>JANHFR010008598.1:25673-38659 GCA_032468015.1 Mimophis mahfalensis | reverse complement strand
CAAACGGCTGGGGAAAACTCTGTTCCTTTTATACTGTGTGGCCCAGCCCTTTAGCCAATGGGCTGGCCAGGATTTCCCGTCGAAATAATTCAAATATCTAACCGATTCTTTCAGTCATGTGTCTTCTATATCACCCTATAACTGATATCTATCAGCTGAAAAGCAGCTATGAAGAAAACAAGGGTTTTCTCAACCTTCTGCCTCTTTCATATTGCAACTGACTGGGCCAGCATCTTGCCTTAACCTGAATAGCTTATCCCTTGACCTGGATGTGGTTCTGATTTGGAATTTAGTAAAGATGGGGGCAATCCTTTACTGACAAAGGCCATGCTTAGCCTTTTCCTTCCTTTCTTGCTTCGGTGCTGACTTCAGATGGCCAGTGGGTCCCAGGGAACCAGTAGATGATACAAGAGTTGAGGATTATGGAGGGAAAAGTTTTTTAAAAAAACCCCTTGTGCCTTAAAATAGGGCTGTCAAACTCTCAGCCTATGGGCTGGATGTGTCATGTGCTGGCCATGCCCGGTTTAGTGAAGGGGGAAAAAGTCCCAATAGATGTGATGCCACTGTGATGACATGAATTTGACACCCCTGCCTTAAAAGAAAGCCAAGCAAAAACAACACTGCTTTGAAACGAATTACACGGTTGTTCTGAGAATGCAAAAGGCATGGTATAGTCAAGACTGAATGAATGATGAGGGATCATAGGTTGTTCTCCTGGTTTGATAAAATTGCAATGCATATTTTTTCCCCTCTTATACACTGGATGTTGCTGTGGGTACAGCTTTGCACATTTGGCTTTGTTTAGTGGAGTCAGTGGAGCTTTGGCCGCCCCTTTCCTTACCAGTCCCATTTCACGATGTTATATGTCCTAAAATGTCCAGGTTTTAATGTGTCTATGGATTTGCATTTTTATTCTATGAAAGACCTGGAATTAAAGGCTGTTCTTTCATGTTGTGATGAGCCATTTGGAAATAAATGCTACAAAGTTTAGGTTCCTGCCTTGCGCTAAGCTGTGGTTTTAAACAACCTCCATTGTCTGGGTTCACACAACATATTAGACCAAAGCAGCCAACTCACATTATGGTTTAGCATTATGCGTGAGCCCAACCAAAGTGGTTTGTGCTTCAGGCCTTGGCAGAGAAATAGTCTCATGGTGTCAAGCTAGGTAGCATGTGGCTGCTGGAATGAAGTTATAGCATTTGTCTGAGGGGTTTAAAGCTATTTTAAAAGCTATGCTTTGAACTTTCAGAGAAATTGAGGATATCCACTGCAGCAAAGATTAACTAATAGTCTCAAGCTAAAATGTTTATTACCTAATACAGAGAGGGGTGCATTTCATCCAATTAGAGAAGTCTCTCTCTGTGCATAAATGAAGTGCCAAAAATATAGACTGCCTTGATCAGGTTAAAGTTTAACTTAAAGGATAAAAAAGATGTATCAGATTGTGATTGTTGATAACCAAACTGAGTTTTCAGCTTTAATTACATATCAGCCACTTCTGCTAGAAGGCTGAGTTGGAAGGATTTTTGTTTGTTTGACACTGCTCATTTTGCAGGTAGAAAATATGTTCTGAGAGATCAAAATATTTTTTCCTGTCTTGATGCCAGTTCTATCCTCTTACCTGTGTAGGCAGTAATGATATGCACTCTAATATTGTTAGCAATAGCACCAAAATAATTCAGTTGCATATCTTCCGACATGATATAAACCACCATATGCTAGTAACATCTGTCACAGTGGAAACAAAATGGTGCTATATGCTCCACTGGGTTTGCATTGTGACAGGGCTAGATAGCAATGAATAGTGGCCTATTTATTAGTGGCCTCATTTGCTGCTCAAAATTTGCACAAATGCTATTTATTTAGGAAAGATTCCTTAACAAAGGGATGAACTTTGGGAAGTTTCATACTAAAGAGGCTGTGTTGGAGATAGTTTTATTTAGATAGAAAAAAAACATATTTTAGTGTTGTGTTTAAAAAAATGTACAATCAGGAATTATAGAGGGGACAATTGAAACTTCTGAATGAAACTCCCTGCTCAGTGCTGGAATCCAAATGAAAGTATTCCAGAGAGATGGCTGTTAAGCCTGATGTGTGGTGAAATGTGGTCTGGATTCCCAGGAGGGAGGGGCTACTTTCCAGAAGGCAAAGAGACAGCAGAGCATGGAAATTTGGTCAGCAGAAAGAAGCTTCTCCCTAGCTTTCCCCAGAGTATATAGTTACACAAATGGTTGCTTTAGTCTGGCAAGATTCTGTCCATGGATGAAGAACAATAAAGGAAACTACTCTTATGTAACTCCATGTGTGGTTCTTGGTTCTTTGGGGCCTGACACCTGAACACATCCAATGAACCGAATACTTTCAATGTAATTTGTTCCTCTATCAAACAGTTCTAGTGAGAAGTTCACTGGGAATCTGCCTTCCTGTAACTTAAATGCATCATTCTGGATCCCGCAGTCCAGGATAGCAAAGAACATTTCTTCTGTGTGAGACTCTTCCAGGTATTTGAAAAGCACAATTAGCTTCCTCTTTCATCTTTCTGTCTTGAGCGGTAAAGATTTCCAGATTTTTCAGTCTCTATTCAGAGTTTTTAATCTGGCAATTATCTTTACTTCCCCTCTGAACCTGTTACAATTGGCATACAATCCTTTTTAAAATGGGTAGTCTAGACCATGATACAATTCTTAGCCCCAAGTATAACTGATTCCCTTGGTCATGGGAAGTATATTTCTGTTGATGCAACCTGCAATTGCATTGGCATTTTTGCAGGCACATCATATTGTGCACTCATATTTGATATGCAAATCCAAGACCTTTTCCATAAATTCTGCTATCAAGCCATTGCCACCTTTTCTATTCCCAGATACTTGATTTATATTTACTAAGCAAAGAACTTTGAATTTGTCACTTTTAAATTTCATTCTTTCATTTTCAATCCATTTCCCTGACCTACCTATTTTGAATTGTGTATCTGTATTTTAGAATACCTGCTGTCTTATAGCATTCCATTCAATGCTTCATTCCAGCTTGAATAGGAACACTTGATGAATAATCCCTGATTACAATTTCTGCATTTAATAGTCCTTCCACCCAAACCACAATTGCTAGTTTGCTAAGTATGTAGAGTGTAGAAAATTGCATAAAATAGGGAAAGTTGTAAACTGCAACGAATGTGGTTTTTCTAACTTTTTGTTTAGTGGAACAAAATATATATGATTTCTGAATGAATGTACTTGATTCTTGCAAGTATTTGTGGAATTATGCATTCTTCATTGGGTAAATAAACAATCACACAGGTCAGGATTGTTGAGAGATAGAATAGTGGACTGGAGAAGCAGTGGACTGGAGAGCAGTGGACTGGAGAAGCTTACTGCCATTTCATGGATGTTTATTTATTACACTTGTATAGTGCTAGTTATGGACTGACCTGATCCATTCACTCAAGATATAGGGCATATGGGCTGGCCTCTTTTCTTACTATCCTTCCAAATACTTCCACCTTTCAAAAACTGGCTCAGTCTTGATGTATTAATACTCTGGTTGGGAATGACACAAATCCTCCATTAAATGAGACATAAATGACAAGTGCCTGTTAACATCAGTGGTCACAACTAATCCAGGATAATAGAAATGTCAAATTCAATTTATTTTTAAGGAGCAAACTATTTACAGCTGCCATAGACACATTCACTGTGATCAGACTTTGTAAAATTTCCCTTGCAATTTCCTTCTTCTGCAGAAGTGATGTTGGGTGTGTTTAGGAGCTACAATTAATTTCTCTGTAAAGATGAGGGGTAAACTGCTGTCTGTGGTTGGACCAAAGGCAGAAACTACAAGGCTGAAATAATTCTTATGTCTCATACATGGTGCCCACAGGTAGCCGGTCTTCCATAGAGGTCTTCCTTAGTGCTTTGTTGTATCAGTTGAAAAATATATAATTTTGAAGTTAATTATTCACAGTGATTCTGTGGTTGTTAGATAAATTCTTTCTTCTCTTCGTCTTGAAAACTGGTCTGGTTACTTCTTCATCAATTGTACATGCCATTGGCCAGTGCATGTCGAAACTAATACAAATAAAAGCATTAATTAAAGAGCTGGCATTCAAGGTTTGTTGTGTACATATTTTGTTGTACTTACAGCTATTAGTGTTCTCAATTTTGGCAACTTTAAGATACATGGACTTCACCTCCCAGAATTTCCCAGTTAGCATGGCTGCCCAAGGAATTCTGGGAGTTGAAATACACACAACCCATCAAGGTTAAGGAACACTGAATTCATTGCAACAGGATTGTCCTATACCCCAGCCTTCTGTCTGCTATGTTGACATTTCTTCAGCTTTGATGTTCTCTCTGGATGAAAATTAGAGTAACCTCCAGCTAGTGGATCTGCTAACTCTTCATGGCATTCCTCTATGCCAGAGAAGTACCTGTAAGCACCAATCACTTTTCCATGGATGAGTCTTTGAGGACAAGTGCTTTTCACTGGTAAACTCTTTTTTTGTGTCCTTTTGGATGCCTATACAAAAAAAGTAGTTGCACCCAGGCTTTGTTTACAAGTGGGCCCATCTACACAGGAAGACAGGTAGGTTGAGAAGGTAGCATCTTGCTGAGCTAGAGGGTTGATGTAGCCAGGAATCCATAATGTGACAGTATCTCTAGGAGGCCCTTAACATGCCACATGTGCCCATTGGAGATACTCTTGCTTTAATAAAACATTGCATGTTTTATCTACAATTTATTTGCATTTGCATTTTAAAACCAAACTGCAACAGTATTTTGATGCAACATTTCTTAAAGAAACCCTCAAAATATAAATAAGATTGCTTAATCTAAAGTCAGCCATCTAGGAAGTGAAAAGGCTTGCCGGATATTGAACTCTTCATTATCATACTTAGGGGAGCAAAGCCATGAAGAGACTGTTATAATTAACAGACTGTATTAAAATTTAGCTATAAAATCTGCCTGAGAATAACAACTGATAGGTTAGAATAATGGGTGGAAAATAACAGAATGAAATTTAATACAGGGAAATGCACAGCTTTGTAGTGTGTATGTGTGTGGGGGAATCAATCATGCAGGTGTAGAATGAAGAATCTGATAATGGTATTTGTAAAAAGGATCTTGGAATAGTAGTTGATTGCACATTAGAAATGAGTCTGGACTATGCTCTGGTTGAAAAAAAAAGCAAACACAAATTTATGATGCAATTGAACATTTTTCCAAATTAATTGTTTTATTTATTTTGCTTTGATTAGTTCCTACCTTGTGTATTATGTCCAGTCCTGCACACCAGGAGAATACTGGTAATTTTTTAAAAAATGGAACTGAGTCAGAGAAGGACAATTGAAGTAATCAGGGGACTACTGTAGAAAGTAAATCCTATGAAGACAGAGTGATGAATGAGTGCCTGTGTTCTCCTAGCTCCAGCTCACCTAGCAGTTTGAAAGTGTGCAAATGAGACCAGAAAAATAGAAACTTCAGTGGGAAAGTAATAGTGCTCTGTGACATCATGCTGGCCATATGACCACGGAAATGTCTTCAGATCGCGCTGGCTCAATGGCCCTTGAAATGGAGATGAGCATCGCCCCCTATTGTCAGCAGTGAGTAAAATCCACAGGGACTCCTTTACCTTTACTAATGGTGGAAGGAGCACTTCCCTTGTAGAGCTAAAGACTACTGCCCCAAGCAGATGTTGGTTTAGGATTTAAATTCTTTGTTGCTATGCCTCTAGGATGTCTAGTTTCACTTGGTGCTGAATCTGAAATTTTACCTTTTGAGGGATCAATCTTAATCTGGACTAGAAAATCCATGTTGATGAAGAAAGCTTCAGCATTTTCTCAAACTGTATTTTGTCCATTTTCCTTTTTGTGTGACCAATCTCATACCTCCTAGATAGTGTGCGAAAGAAATATGGCAGATCAAATTAACTATCCCAGACTTCACAATAAAATGGCACAAATACACAATGGACTGATTTCTGCCTTCATATTCTTGTTCCTCTCTGAAGCCTGGAAGGATTAATGCTGCCTAGTAATGTATCAGGTGGCTTCTTTTCATCTATTAGCAGATATACAGCCACTCAAATAGCTAATTTCTCCCATAAAATTTAGTGACAGCCAACAAACAGTTTCCAATTAAGCAGAGTAGGGAAGACCCTGGTATGCAAAATACGCTTTACCTGGTCTTTTCACCTAGATGTTAGCCTCATTTTTTTTTTGTCCCTGTTTTTCTATTTTAAATGAAAATTTTTCCCTTGGTCTAAAACTCCAGGCCTCTTCCTGAATGGAGCTTGGGAAAATGGATTTATTTGACCTGTGTATTTGTATTTGTGTGTGAGTGTGCATGTGCTCTGAACACAGGTATGAGTGTAGAGCAGTGGTCCTCAACCTTCCTAATGCTGTGACCCTTTAATACACTTCCTCATGTTGTGGTGACTCCCAACCATAAAATGAGGACGGGAGGAGCGGTGTCTCAGTTCCTAAGACCATAGGAAATATGTGTTTTCCGATGGTCTTAGGCGACCCCTGTGAAAGGGTTGTTCAACCCTCAAAGGGGTCACGATCCACAGGTTGAGAACTGCTGGTATAGAGGGTAGAGTGGGACAACCTTGGATAGAATGTAGGTGCTCAGAATTTGTAGGAATCTCTGAAAGCAACACCCCCTCTAAGGATTTATACAGTAGGTGTTGAGGTATAAGTGTCGATGGTCATGGCCAATGCCCTGTAGTGAAGTCAAAGACGTAACATATGTTTTAACAAAAGTAAACTCTTTATTATTTACAAAATAATAAAAGAAATATCTATAAAGCTAATGTCGTCCATTGTATCATTGCAGTCATGTATCTATGTGACTGCTTCCTTTGGGTAACAAAGAAGACACAGAGAGAAAGCATATGAGGTGGTCAGGTAAACTTTGGTTCCTCCCCTACCTGTGGGAGGTACTGGGGGGAAGACCAGGCTAGCCCCCCTCCTTCTGGGTATCAGGTATCATGCCATGGTGTAGCAATACTCTGACAATAGGCTCTTCTAGTACTACCCAGCCATTCCCAATTCGAAGAGACACTCGCTCAACAGACTGAGGCAAAGAGGCAGTCCTGACACCAGCGAAACCAGGAAGATAGACAGGGGACAGATTGTCTCTGCCATCAGTGTGGAAGGGATTGTCACTCTCGAATTGGCCTTTTCAGCCATACTAGACGCTATTCCGGAGCCTCAATTCAGAGCATGATACCATAGTCTTTTGAGACTGAAAGATCCCTAGAAGATAGAAGACTAAAACATAATCACATTACAGGTAATCCTCATCTTAAAACCACAATTGAGCCCCAATTTCTTCATCTAAGCAAGACAATTGTTAAGTGAGTTTTGTGCCATCTTACTACCTTTCTTGTGATGGTTGTTAAGTGAATCAATGCAGTGTTTAGTAGCATGGTTGTTAAGTGAATCTGACTTCCTAATTGACTTTGCTTATCAAAGGGTTGCAAAAAGTGATCACATGACCTTGGAACCTTGCAACCATCACAAATACAAGCCCATCGACACGTGTCTGAATTTTGATCATGTGACCACAGGGATGCTGCAATGTGTAAGAGTGAAAAATGGTCATACCGTCATTTTTTCCCCAGTGCTGTTGTAATTTCAAATGTTTACTAAACAAAAGGTTGTAAGTCAAAGAATACCTTCACTGTTAGATTAGCATGCAATCGTTGGAAAACAGTAAAAGATGTTATAAGCATCTAGTGGTGAGATGGAGTCTTAGTGGAGTTTGTTTTGTTTGCTGTGTTCTGGAAACAAGACTAAAAACAAGGTAACTGTATACTTTACAGAAAATCTGGACAGCATCATGCAATCTGTTATTCCTTAGGTGGGTTTAAATTTCAAACTTTTTCAGGCTACAAAAACTATTAGTGAAAAAAATAATAATCCCAGATCCCACATCGGCAGGCAAAAGACTAGTTATAGAAAGTGTGCTGTATTTGAATCACAAATGCGATCTCCAATCACATTTTTATGGCCTTGGAGATCTCTTTAGTCTTGATTCCTAAAATAATAGGGTGTTCTGAAAGGGCTTTCTGCCAGGCTTGGCACAGAAACACATGCAAACAACTGTATTAGGTGTGAAATAAGCTATCTGGAAAACAAACAAAAACTTTGAAATGCCTCCAGAAATTCTGGAAAACAAATGCCAACAAGAGTTTGAAATAAGAAATCAACAGAGGCAAATATACTTGGCAGAACTTGATTCTTTGGCCTCCCAGCAAAATGGATTCTTGCAGCTTTAACTGGCAAATTAATTGAATAAATATAAATCTATATCTATTGCTAAGATTATCACTTAAAAATGATTCCACATCCCAGTCTGGCACTGCCACATTGGAAGTCCATTGTCCAGTAAAGAGATAATCGCTTTCTCCTGCCATGAAAAAAAATCCCGAATCTCACCTTCCCCCCCATCCTTTCTCATAAAGGCGGTTTTCTTAAAAAATACATATTTATGCTACATGCAAATTTATCTTTTCTGCCAAGGAAGCATGACTTCTCTAAAATGGTAAGAGTGCTGAAAAATTGCAGAATGTTTAATGACACAGTTTTATAGGAAAGAAATAACCATGAAGGCAAATTAATTATGCATTGCAAATGTGTGATTCATGAAAATCATTTCAGGGCAGGAAATTCTGCAATGGCTTGCTAGAGTTAATGGTAACTTAAGGAAAACCCCAAGGTTGGATCTAATATTCTGTTTTCCATTTGTTGTTAGTTGTGAAGTCGTGTCCAACCCATTGCGACCCCATGTACAATGTTCCTCCAGGCCTTCCTGTCCTCTACCATCCCCCGGAGTCCATTTAAGCTGTTTTCCATAATGGCCACAAACAGAAGTAGGATTTGTGCACCCCTATTCCTCATCAAATATATTTAAATTAAAAGCAACTCCTTTCCTTCCAATACTGAACCTAATTTTGCAGTTTTGGTTTCTCTCAGTTTCTTCTGTATGCATATCTTGCCAAGCTGGGTGTATAAGATTTACCGGTAAGCATTTTTTAAAAAAATTCTCACAAAAATTGTACTTCGATGCATACAGTAATTATTTTTCCTTGCAAGTTTGTCTTATGTACAGTTTGTAAAGAGGTTCCCTATATAAGGGGTCCCCAGCCCTTGGTCCGTTGCACTGGTACCAGTCCGTGGCATGCCAGAAACTGGGCTGTGTAAACAAGTGAAGCCTCTCCACAAGATGCAGGCAGCACATGAAACCAGGCCTCCTCTCATCCGTGGAAAACCCTGGTTTTATTTACTGCTTGAACAAACTATGCATCTCTCTAACAAAATTCGTATGCATGCATGCATCCCTCCATCCTGCCATCCCTCCTTCCATCCATCCCTCTCTGGCAATCCAAATAGCAACATTCAAGAATTCAAGATCTTTGTATCATGCTTAAACCTTGATATTGCATCACTGTATGCACTTCTGCTCCCCATTTCTTCTTTTTCCTTTAGCAATGATTAGGCCACACTGACTTTAAGCTTCTGCCCTGAAATATGGATCTGATAGTATCATGGTCAGGAGAGAAGAAGCTGAAATGTTATAGAAAGTTAAAAGGGTCCCATGTTATATAAGGCAGTAGGAATGATGTGCATGGAATTTAGCATCTGGAGATGTATATTTTAGTAAAAGATACCTGATTTTTAAAATCTGTTATTATATTTGCTATTTTTTTCTATACAAATAAAGCAAATCCAACTGCTCCCCCCAGTACAACTAAAGTGGTGATATAGATCCCATAAACATATTCTCCAGAAGTCTGTCATCTGTTTTCTAAATTTTCTAATGCCTAAATATCTTTCTTTATGGGTTTTGAACAATACTAAATGTCTTTGAAAGCAGTGATTATGGAAATGTTTCTTCATGTTTCGTCTACATGGAAAGGTAAGCATCTGGCTTCATTCTTCAGTCATTCATTTCTTGTCCTATTAAAATGTCAGCGTTATTCCTGTTCAGACAATGAGCCACAATGTTTATTACAGAAATCTTGCTTATATTTATCATAATTTAATTAAAATTTTAATTAGCAAAAGGAAAAATAAAAAAAGAAAGAGGAAAACACAAGATAATTCTTTCTATCTAGAAAATATATCCAGAGCAATGAAGCAACTGCAACAAAGCTATCAGGTGAGACTTAAAGAGGAGGCCTCTGGAGCAAAATTCATTTGGCTTTACCTTGACCCTATTTAAATGAGCCCTCAAATTCTGGCTCTTCCACCATACATCAGTAGGGTGTTGCAGTGGTGGGATTCAAATTTTTTCACTACCGGTTCTGTGGGTGTGGCTTAGTGGGCGTAGCTATGCTGTCAGCCAATCAGAGGTGGTATTTGCCAGTGTCGGCCAATCAGAGGTGATTCTCTGAACCAGTCAAAATTATTGCTACCGGTTCTCCAGAACCTGTCGGAACTGGCTGAATACCACCTCTGGGGTATTGTCAAAAAAGTCCAGAGGGCAGCTGTGACAGCACGATACACATAAACAAATTTCAGAAATTGAAATGCACCAACATGGCCAGCCATCTTGACTTCTTAAATTACCTCCTATGGGTATTCCTAGATTAGAGTGGGTGACAGACCCCTGTGTTCTGTTTCACTTTTTAGTTGGCGTTCTTTCTCTGGATTTTTCTTGGTTAGATTTTGTACTTTGTATTTTGTTTTGTTCATTTTGTAGGCCCTCAGCTTATACATTTTATAAATAAATATATACATTCCAATTTTGTTCACATTTCTGAAACTGTGTCTGTCACCTAATATATGGGTGATGTTTTAAACTTGTGGTCACTATATTTTCATCCTTCTTATGTATTTCTATAGTATCATAAATCTAGAAGAAAATCAAATGAGTGAAACAATCTAAAAGAACCCTGAGTAAGCAAGGTTGGCAATTCCTTTTATTGGATTCTTACTCCTGTGTGTCTTTTGCTAAGCCTCAGAATACTTTTTTCCTTTTTACATACATCACATGCCTGGAAATTACCTCAGGTCACAACATTTAGGGAATGTGATTCTATGCATCTCTGTTGTCTTGCCTGATCTTTATCAGAATACAATAAGAAGCGATTTTTAAATTATTCTTTGCCACCTAGAGTCATGAATTTAATATAAATTTACTCATATAAATGGAATAAATAAATAAATAAACAATCAAATAAATAATAAATCCAACAATACTGTGAGGGAATGTCCTTTTACTTCAGTAGTGTATATTTGGAAGAAGAATGCCATATCATTTATGGTATGAAAGAGATGATGTAAATCTTTTCAGTTTCTGTAATTAGCATAGCTGGCTGGGGAACTCTGGGAGTTAAAATCCACAACTGTCAAGGTTGGATACCCCTGTTTTAAAGATTAAATGAAACATTGAAGAGCTTTGGTCCTCCATTTTAGTTGACTGATTCAATCAATCAGAAGGTTGCAGTTGCTTCATTGCTCTGGATATATTTGCTTTACTCCTGTTGAAGAAATATCGCCTATTTTGTACATGAAATAATAGGCTATTCATTTCTCCCCGTCTGCTCAATAGAAAAATGCTTTGTGACTGTTCTAAATTTTAACTTGAACCCCTTTTTAACAAGGTTCCTAAACTACGTTCTGACATTATTATTACATACTTGAAAAAAAATCTGTGGGAATATCCAGAAGTAATTCTTCTGAATAATAATATTGGCTTGTACCATCAATCCCTTATTGTAAAAATAGCTGTAATGGCCTCTCCAAGCATTTAACAGTATATATTGCAATATTTGCATATTGCATCTCATTGAAATGGGATAGTTATCTGGAGGTTTTATGATTGTGAATTAACAAACACTGTAAAAAAAAGTACTTTTTAAAAGCTCATCCTAGCATGATTGCCTTATCAGGAACAGATCAAGTTGGCAAACAGATCAAGCCTATTTGATCTTCTATCACGTTCCCTCCAAATGACCAAAACTCAAATACAAACTCATCTGGAAGGCACCAGAATGCTGTAGAATTAGAAATGTGAAACTGAACTCCTAACTCTGATGCTAACTGCCAGGTTTTACTATAGTCTATTTTTACATAATTCATGTTGAATGATGTAATAATTAGTAGAATTTGCAATGAGCCCTATACAAGATTAAGAATGAAGGAACACAACAAAGATTCTGTTATATCATATCAATGGCCAATCTACCCCAGCATTCTTCACACAGAATCAGCTCTCATTGACATCATTGGCCTGTGAAATTTGAGACATGATTCCAGATCTTGTTAATGACTGTTCAAATATGAGAAGGTTGGCTTGTGTTTGGCATCTCCAAGAAGAGCAGGGGGTGGAAAGAGATTTTGGAAGTGTACTAATCTAAGCATAAACTCCACCCAGAGCATAAATGTCACAGTATTGCAATGCCATGGCATGATACCTGATACCAGGAGGGGGAGTATCCCTGATCTCCCCCCCCCACCTCCCACTGGAAGGGGAGGAACCAGAGTTCACCTGAGAGCACTGTGCTCTCACCCTTTGTTACATCTTGCCTGCACCTTGAAGAGAGCAGTCATGAAGACAAAGAGACAGTATTAGCTTTATAGATATTATTTTGTATGTAATAAATAGTTTTATACTTTATTACAACATGCGTCATGTCTTTACCTTCACCACAAAGCAATGACAATGACCATCTAATTTTCACTCTCAACAATACTGGCTGAAGGAACTCAATAAAAGGAAACTCACCAAACTGGGGGATTAGTTGCAGGCAGGGGTGGGTTCTTACCAGTTTGGCCCAGTTTGGGCAAACTGGTAGTTCCATTAGGCTACCAGTTCACCCAAACCGTTTCTTCTGTAGGCTACCAGTTTGGGCAAAGAGTTGGGCCCTCCCACCTGCCCACACACTATACGTTACTTTGAAGTCCTTCATGTGAAGCTGAGGTGTGGCAGAGCCAAAAAACAGCTGATCCACACTGCCATGCCAATCAGCTGTTTTTT
>JANHFR010008597.1:246784-262228 GCA_032468015.1 Mimophis mahfalensis | reverse complement strand
CCATTATGCAGCACTCGGGATTCGAACCACTGAACTGCCGACCTTTCTGATCGACAAGCTCAGCGTCTTAGCCACTGTGCCACTGCATCCCTAAAAAAGTAAAATTACATTTTAACATATTTATTCTCTGGACTTTGACCTGTCTCCTGGAGATTTTAAGTCCAAAGTGGTTCAGGAGTTCATGGCCTCTATATTAGTTATGAATTTGCACCAAATAAATGAGGGCATGATCAATGGGGGAAGGGGTTGCATGCTAGATTTGGTTTTGGTTTTGTAACATGGTCTAATTTTGGAAAGTATTGCCATCAGTCTGTTGCTATGAACCGATCACTCTCTGATTGCCTTCTAACAACCTGCCTCAGGAGACTAAAGGATCCTGTTCAGTTCCAGTGGGATGTCAGGATTTTCTCTGAGAATCTGGTAGGCAGCTTAGCTAATGACTGGGTGGGTGATGAGACTATAGACTGGATTGCTCCTATGAGACTTCTTTCTTCGTGTAGATCCGAAAGTGCTTGGTTTTCTGGGTTTCTCAAGGAAATGAAGCACCAGAAGGAATGTTTAGAGCACTCTTGCATAAGACAAACAGTGAATCTGTCTGAACACAGATAACAGCCCACATTTTGGCTTAAAGTATCTTGTGATGGTATGGGCTGGAAAATGCTTATTTCTTTGCCCTTTTTGCATTTGGCAGTAACCACCTTGCAGTCCTGGTTAGGATAACCTATTGCCTAGGAGGAAGCTATGGGTCCTAAGAATATCCATAGAGCCACAGCAAGTAGTAACATTCATGCTATCTGACCAGTTTTTCAGAGTTAGACTCTGGGAAGATCCCAAGTGAGTTGCCAGTTTTGTAGTATCATCCTGGTTGAGTTTTATTCTGCAAAGAGCTTGCCTTGAGTTCCTGAATAAAAGGCAGGATATAATCCAAGTAGGGAGACTTTATGAAAAATTGCTTCAGCATCTTGTACAAACAGCCCCTTCCTGGTACTGTAGTCTTAAATATAGTACTAAGATTAATTCTGCTTCTTTCAGCATTCAGTTCTAATGAATTGAACAAATTTCACACATTGAATTGCTTTGTGTTTATTGTTAATGTAACTATAACTTAGTTGTTATGGTTATATAACAATTGTGCTTGTTTTTGGAACTATACTGGGCAAGCTCTGCTTTCCTGTAATATGAAATGCATTTTTCTCTTCTGTGCTACTTTTTTCTCTCCCATGTTAACCTTGTTTCTTTTACATGAACTACCATATTTAACATTTCTGTAAGAAATAACATTTCTGGATTAAGAGTGTTTGATGTATTACTATTATTTCTATTTATAGAGACCACCTTTTATGCCTCCTCCTATGCCACCCCCTCCTGGTATGATGTTTCCTCCAGGGATGCCACCTGTGTCTGCTCCTGGAACACCAACCATGCCACCTAGTGAAGAGATATGGGTAGAAAACAAAACTCCAGATGGAAAGGTCAGAGTTATATCTATTAGTAATTACAACAGTAATTGTTAAGTTAGCAAATGAAATGGGGGAAAAAATTTTTTTGCATAGCCTAAACAATTCCAATCAGTGCATTCTATTGGAATATTTTATATTCTAAATGTTTGAGAATAGTCATAACTGAAAACTACTCATTGCTGCTCAATGATGTTGATTGGCATGGGTAATCAATTTTATTACTTTTGGCCAATTGGCACATTTAATTATTTTAAATCATATTTTAAATTCTCATAATAAACTATGGAAAGAGAAAAAACAGATTTATTTTTTATTACTTTTTATTATTAAATTTATTTATTATCCATCTTAACCATCAACCTACTCAGTACTTACAACAGTAGAACATACTTTATATATGTGGGTGTGTTTGTGGGTGTATATACACATGTGTGTGTGTGTAATGTAATGTACATGTGTGTGTAATGTAAATATAACAATAATAAAACAATAAAAATAAATCATGAAAATATGATAATATGATTTAAAATATGGACAAGTAGGGAGCAGAATGCACAGGAGGGTAAGACCGGTCTGCTATTAATAACCAATGGTATTCCCCCATTGGATGCCCAGGTCAACCAGCAGAGCCACATTTTCAGACTCTTACAGAAAAACAGGACGGTGTAGAATAGACCTTATCCTGGGGATGAGTTGGGGGGATAAGGTAGGATGTTATGTGCTGCCTATACGAACCACCATAATTTTAGCTTGAAGCTAAATTAAAATTGATAATGGCTAGATAGTATAGGATGAATGGAAATTATGTGTAATAACAAAGATGTAATTTTCTCCTAGGTTTATTATTACAATGCACGGACACGTGAGTCAGCATGGACTAAACCTGATGGGGTAAAAGTTATTCAACAGTCTGAATTAACCCCAATTTTAGCTGCTCAAGCTCAGGCACAGGCACAGGCCCAGGCACAGGCACAGGCACAGGCACAGGCTGTAGGTGCCTCAACACCAACTACTAGTAGTCCTGCATCAGCAGTATCTCCATCTACATCATCAAGTAGCTTGTCTTCTACTACGTCTACCACTACAACAGCAACTTCGGTTTCACAAACAGTTTCCAGTGAGTAAAAATGTTGTAGGTCCTAATGCCTTTGGTACACATAGGATTATCATTTATGTTGTTAATCAGTTAAGTGGAGCATTGTTTAGTACATCTGCATGGATGTAAACAATCTAGCTTTTTTGAGGGGTACCTTTGTAAATAACTTAGCTTATTTAAGTTGTACACCTGTCCTCTGTGCATATTGTTGCACCTCCACAGTCTATGGTCATTTGTATCACATTTAAAATAACTTTAAATTTTTAACAGGAAAAAGCCCTCTTTAAAAAAGGAAATGCTATTACTAAGCACATTGATTTGTGCTTAATAGATTGTAAGCCGCCCTGAGTCTCCGGAGAAGGGCGGCATATGAATGGGATTTTTTTTAAAAATGTATTTTTTTCCCAAGTTTTTTCAACTTTGTTTACTTTTTTGATACAGATACTAAATCTGAGGTAATACAAGTAATAAAATCTTCACATGCCTTTCTGGCTTAAACATGTAATTGGTGAAATTCTACCTCAAAGTAGAATTCTAAAACAATTTCCCCATTTGCTTATTGCAGCTAATGTCATTAGTAGGGAAATGTGTGATGGTAATCTCTAGGCTTGCACTGTGCTTTAATCTGATCTTCAGAAACCACTGCAATATGTGAATGTAGCACTAATTTGCAACACCCTGTAAACACCTGCTTTAAGGTGTTGAAAACAGTACTGTATCTGTACTTCTGTATGCTCTGAAGCACCTTTTGAAACACTATACCTTTCAATTCCTTAACTGAATTGCTAATGGAACATACACTTTTGCTCAAGAGAGGAAGAAACCTGCATGCTTACTTGCTTCAAAGGTCTTTGTATTTCACAAATAGATATTTGACTTCTGTTGGCCTTTGTTATTAAGGGATCAGCTGGTGACAGTCCTAATGTGTTAAACTATATGTATGTATACATATCCAGTTGGAAAGTGTAACGATAACAGTGCTTAATAATATAAAAACACATCATTATCTGTCCCAAAATAACCACAGCTGATACTTTCCAAAGTGCTGTTTTAGCTTACAAAATAGAGAACTGCTAAAATTCTTGATTCTTCCATATGTTTAGCCCCTATGGCTCTTCAGATGTATTTCTTTCTTCTGTCTCTTCCTTCTCCTTCTCCTGAGTTTGATGACTCTGCAGCACTCCAAACTCATGGCAGTTCAAGGAAGAATGGTTTTAAGCTTGTGAGAAGTGCTGTATATTGTAGTATATTAACCATAATCAGCTTATACATAAATACCTGATTCTTCTTGTAGTATGATGAATATATGGCAGGGATTCATAAGAAATTTAACATATTAAGTTTCTACAGTGTCTAAGTATATGTTTTAATGTGAAGTTGTTAAGTGTGTACACATCTCTCCAAAGTTCATTCCTACTCACCATCTGTAAATCAAGGAGGAGACAGGAAAAAACCCATAAGAGTTCAGTTTGTATATATATTTATTTAGTTTAATTTGTAGAAAGTGACAATTCTTATGCACAATTGTTTATCTTTGTGACTCTGGAAGCAATGAGAACGTTATTAGGCTCTTCTATAAACTGTAGATTTACTTTTTGAAAATGGCAAACATGCATATGATCTGCTAAAAAATTAAACACTTCCAGTTTGGGGAGGCATTGAATTACTAAATGTGTGTTTCCCCTTTTACTCTTTTTAGATCCATATAAAAATAAGAACATATTGAGTAAATCCAAGTTGCTGGTTTTTCTGATTTCATTCAGTGTGATTTATTTTATTTTCTTAAATGCAATACAGTATCGAAATATAACGCCAACCTATCCAGTGTAGTATTAACTTTTAGTGCCAGCTGGTGGTGCTGTAGGATTCTAAAACTTATAATCTTTCAATTCAAGCTTGAAAGATTGCACATTATAATCCTATAGTGCTTTCCTTTTGGTTTGAAGTGTTTTGATTTGTATTTTATATTTCCAAATACTCTAAGCATCAGGGAAATTATCATCTTGGTATATATTTATATTATTACATCCACTTTTTTAGTGACTAGATGTTTTTCTATTTAGTCAAGTAAAACAATATAAATATACATACAAACATATTTTGCCATTGCTATGAAGGTTTGTTAGGTAACTTATATAGAAAATGTGGAAGAGAAATATAACCATTTGAAAAAAATCTCAGTACAGTGGAACCTCAGTTCACAACCACAATTGGTTCCATAACTTTGGTTGTGAACCGAGTTCGTTGTGAACTGAAACAAATTTTCCCATTGGGTTGTACGGAAATACAGTTGATCCGTTCCAGATGCTTATGAACTCTATTGTTTTTTAAAGATTTTGAAGCACACAAAAAGAGTACTGTAGGTTAAATATGCCATAGAACGCACAGGGCAACAGTAAAATCCTTTAATACAAACACTGAGAAGACCATGAACAACAGAGAAAACTGTTGGTCAATTCTGAGCGAGAGAGAGGTTGCTGCTTCGCGAGAGAGTCCACCTCCCTGATGTGAGGACGCTTTCCTTCAGGTGTTTTCTCCCTTGAGATTTCTTCGTCCTCAGGAAGTTTGGTTGTGAACCAAGTCAAACATTTAGCTGATTTTTTTGGTTGTGAACCAAAGCGTTTGTGAATCGAGGTTCCACTGTATTCGTTATATTCAGAAGTATAGCTCATTTATGCTCTTGAGATGAATATATGGATATAAGGTATTCAGAATACTTATTTGTTCTTTGAAGCAGAAATGCCTTTGAAAGAATAGAGCTACTTGAGGATGTTAGTTCTAACTTTTAAACATGTTAAACAATTTTTTACTAAAATGAAAAAAAGTGTGTAAATTCTTAAGCAGTCAGTCTCTTTTGCAAATTGTTTGCCCAGTTTTGCAAGGAAGTCTTAGTGAACCCTATAAAATATACAATTTGTATTATATGATTCAGGTTTCAGATGTTTGTTTTTTTTATCAGCACCAACAACACAAGACCAGACCCCCAGCTCAGCTGTTTCAGTTGCCACACCTTCAGTCAGTGTTTCAACCTCTGCTCCTTCTGCTACACCTGTGCAGACTGTACCCCAGCCAGTCCCACAGACGCTGCCTCCTGCAGTTCCTCATGCAGTTCCTCAGCCAACAGCAGCAATACCTGCTTTTCCACCAGTAATGGTACCTCCATTTCGTGTTCCCCTTCCTGGCATGCCTATTCCACTTCCAGGTAAATTGGGAAACAATGATTACCTTGTTAGCCACATGTCCGTGTTGTCAATTTGTTTGCACTCATGTGTCCACTGTGTATGCAATTTGCCTGAATCCTCTTCATTTATTGTTAAAATTTGGACTTTTTAGATAGACTATTTAAAGCACCCTCCCTCAGCTCTCAATTTCTATTTTTATTAGAATGATGAAGCCACATTTTTTGCTTGAGCAGAATACATCTTACATTTTAAAATGTATTTATTTATTTCAACTAATATTTGGAAGAAATTCACCTTTTCTGTGATATTTAAGTTGCAATCTTTTAGAACTTAGCTTATGAATGATTGGTCTTAAATTTGATTTAACAATGCTTTTGGGTAGCCAATGCAGGATTGTGACATAAGAATGAGATATTGAAAATATTGTTATGGATAGAGGAAAAATTTCATGTTAAGCAAAACTGTATTCAGAGTTTTAAACTAAGCACCTTAGAAATTCATTATAGTGTCAGAAATGAGTTCGAACTACACTTGATAATAGCAGTATTTATTTAGAGAACAGAACCTTTGTGCTCATTATAACGTTCAACAGCTTGAGTCATCATGACGAATAATGAAGGATGCTGAGAAGTGTAGTTCAGCATTGTGTACTAGTTTAGGCCCTTTATGCATACACACACTTGATTAATAATTAAGTTGATAAATTATAGAATTTGAGAGTACAGATTAAGAGTTATTTTGCTCACTATCAGATGAAATGTATGATTAAAAAGAGCATAATACATGACATCATGTGTAGTTGGCTCCCATTTTGTCCTTTTTACTCCTTTGTAAAGCTGTCCCTGAAATATGATTTATCCAAGAGAATTCACAATTATGGACACATATTTAGATATATACACACTATATACACTGAAGTCTCTATTAGCTCATCAGCATTTTTAACTACATAGTGGCCATTTAATATTTTTGTACTGATTTTCTTTATTACAAATATCAAAACAATTTATAATCAGTTAAAATACAAAATATAAACAGATTAAAATAGTATAACATTCAGTTAAAAACTAAGAGAAAGAACAGGGAAATTAAAAGCCATTTATATAAGGCTTGGGAAAGAGATATAGACTTTAATTCTGCATCTCAAATTATAAGCACAAGTTCCTCATGAATTTCAGGAAAGAGCTTTTAAGAGTAGAACATAATGTTATCTTAAATTTCACTTGATTGATCCATTCTTCCATTTAAATTACTAGAATCTTTAGTATGTAAACTTAAAATGAAATTAAGTGTCAGGTAGCTCTACTTAAAAGGAGACATGCAACTGATAGCTATGTTAATGGGATTAAATCTTTTGTTAATAAACGTATTTCTTTACTCAAATCTTTGTTTCATGTTGACAAAGTGCATGCAAGCTACTACCTGTGGCTACTGCATTTTGACGAGCCAAGATTTAAAAGTCCAATTATAAATTTATGTCCTGGCTTTTTGGGGAACTATCAGGTATAGTTTCCTTGTTTGAATCTAATTTAAAGGTATTGCTGCTTTTCTTGGCTTTCTTACTCTTTCCAAGTAGTAACCTAATCATAGAAATATTCGAAAATGAATGTAACAACAGAGTTGGTCTTTTATGAAAATGGTTGCTAATATTACAACCATTCTCAATTGCCTGGAAGCACTTTTTAGAATAGATATATATACAATGCCAATTTCATACTTCGACACCATCAGTGTCATGCTGAGACATAAGGTCACATTTCAGAAATGCTGGTTATTTGTGATCGATCCATGCTACTTGCCAAAATGTTTGAATTTGTAGTGGAAACTTGGCCTCTTTATAAGATACAAAGTGATGTTCTAGTAGCTATTTTGTAAAATAGTATTCTCTAAAATATCAGCATGAATGCTAACTTATCCTTGAGCTTGAAATGTTTCCGGAATATTCATAATAACAGTTTTCTAGCCTGGTGCCTTAACCAGTACATCAAACTGGCTCTCTCTTGTGTAATTACAAGTGGAGATTTGAAAAACCACTGTAGCACAGTTTATGCTAGCATTTTTAAATGTAACTGCTCTTCCTCTGAATATTTCTTGTAAAAGATAGCTATAGATTTGTATGCCAAAGTTGACAAACTTACTACTTTTTAAAAATTTGTGTATGGATTCAATAGTCTTCCATACATATTTGTTTAGAATAACTTTAAGTACAGTTGTGTATGTGGGTGTAATTTCCTCTAATTGAACAGGGGCTTAATAAAAGTGTATAGGCCTTATTTTTAGAGTTGTTCAAACAACTTAGCATGCACTCAAAACCTTTATGGGTTTTGCTTTATACAGAAGTAAACGTTCTGCATCTTATTAGAAAAAATATTCCAAATATGCTTTTTCAAAAGATAACTGGACTTTCTTGGTTTTTCCTTGGACATTTCGCTTCTCATCCAAGAAGCTTCTTCACTTCTTTAGTAAACTGAAGAAGCTTCTTGAATGAGAACCAAAACATCTTCAAGGAAAAACAAAGTCCAGTTGCTGTTTGAAAAAGCACCATAGGGACAACCATGACCTGGGTGACTGAAGAATCCCCATAGACAGTTAGGAAAAATAGCAGTTAATACAGATTCTGGATGAATTTAATGATACTTTAACATTTTCTGTTGGACACTTGTAGAAAAGCATTTAGTTTTATTTTTGCATATCTACTTGAACTGAAAATTAATTTCTTGTTTACTAAATAATAGATGGGAGTGAAAATATTGAAAAAAGATTCAGAAAGTCCCCATTTTTCATTTTAAATGTTAGGAGATATAATAACTATACCTATGTTGCAATTATCTTCTTTAAATAATCTCTTGTGTGGAAACTCATTCTGTATATTATCTCCTCCCTTCTCTACTCATTACTGGGTGCCTAATGTTGTATGATCTGCCAATCAGTTTTTTAAATATAAATCGTTTACCAACTTGGTTCCTTTCAACAAATTTGCTTAATCAGATCTTTTCAGTTATCTTTACTTCATAGTAATTGGCAGAAGCTCCCATGTTTTGGGGAGCTTATTTGAAATTTAGATGATAATTTTGAGGTGTAAAATTTTTTGAGGGGTACCAGACAGAGCTAATGTAGGCTGCTAATGAGCCATCAACTCAGCTTTTCTTTTTCATTTTTTTGCCCTTATCACTTTATCTCAGTTTACTTCCTTGCCTTCAATCTGGTCTCTCCCCCCCCCCCCTTCCAAACTGATACTTCTTGACCTTCTAGTCACATTTTGGCTTCTCACCATCAGCTTTCTGCTCTTGTTAAATATAAAATAGTCCAGTAAGCACTTAAAACAGCCCTATTGAGCACAGTGGGACTTATTTCAAAGTAAACACACAGAGAATTGATTTGTATAAGCTGTTCTTACCTAAGTACTTCATAAAATTATGTAAACAGAGCAGAGTAAGTAATGATTTAGTCTCATAGCATTGGTTTGTAAGGGGGTGAAGAAGCGTGCCCTTACTGAATTTAAACCCCTGGGTTATTGTTAGATTTATTTATTTATTTATTAAAGAAAGGACTGGTGTCTTCCAAACTTGCTCATTATAAAGCAAGCTTATTGTAAAACCAGTGATTTTCTGGCATGACTTTAACAAAATACTATCACAAAACTGACTTTAAATCTTCCTACTTATTTCTTGTTGCCATTGAAAAAAAATGGCATGCTAAATTTCTAGCAGGAAATTGATACTGCTCAGATTCCCAGTGGTAGCTGACATACAGTGGCAGCTTTCCAACATGCTTGCTTGTCCATTTTACAGGTGTAGCAATGATGCAAATAGTCAGCTGCCCGTATGTAAAGACAGTCGCTACCACCAAGACCGGTAATTTTTTAAAAACATCTTAGTCTGTTTTGTCTGTAAGTTGGCATGGTAGTGAATGTTGTTGTTTTACCTTTTATTTGCTTTTTCCCAAATAACTGAACATTTACCTTTATTTTCAAAATATACTTATAAGTATAGATTTCACATGTAGCCAGCAAGAAACTCTCCCAATTAACTAAAATTATTAGTTTAATTATTGTAGTATGGATTTTCTGCAAGTTAAAATTACTCATGTGAATCTCTTCCATGTCCATGTTTTCTTTTTCTTTATGGGGATACAGTGCTTGGTTTTCCCTCTCCTGCCATTTGTACAGTGACCAGATCTTGTTTGCATGTTAGTGTGTTTGTGTTTGTGTATATATGTATTTGTCTGATTTTAAACCAATATTACGAAGGTTGTTCTACATACCTATATTTCATTAAAAATAAATAGATTTATGTGGCATTAAGCCTGTTATTTTTGTCAACATAAATACTTTACATTGAAGTACTTAAAAGAAAAGTTCTTAATTGGCAACACAGCTATAAAGGAACCTTAATAACTATCGCTATTTAACCCAACAGCTATCTAAAATGGTACTAAGTATTCTGAAACTGTTCTAAGTAAAATTCAGGTCTAGAAATAAAATACCGTAAATTTAATCTTCAGTAGAAATATTTTTCCTTTTAAAAATGACAAGGCAATCTGTCAAAATTGGAACATTTCCAATGTTCAGATTGAAAAGACAGAAAAATACTGATTCCTATAAATGGTTACTGCCATTGGTAGGAAATGGAACTTATAAGTGTCCCTTGTTTTTCATGGTAGATCACATACTTTAACTAGGAAAAAAACATTAGAAGTGATTATTTACTGATATTCACTGTGCAGTGGTTGGCTTTTTAAACTTTTCTACTCTTAATCATGTTGAAAGTGCTACTCACGGAGAATAAACTTATTTTTACTTGCTTAATGCTAAAAACTAATGTAAACATTAGAAAACTTTAAACATGAATGGTACAACATCACATGGTATGTCGAATACTGACTACACTTTGTGTTAGAAGTTGGTGGTTCTGAAATAAAAGAATGTTAGTGATTAGAATTTGTGCTGGAAGCACACTTCACTATTTAGAAGAAATATATGAACTACTATTAGTAATGGCTCGGTTTTCAGTTTTTTTATATATTGACTTTAGGTTGGTGGTTTTAATTAATAGAGTTATTTTTCATCAATGTTTGCATTTTTATTACTCCTTCTTATATAGGTGTCTTGCCAGGAATGGCTCCTCCTATTGTACCTATGATCCATCCTCAGGTTGCTATTGCCGCTTCACCTGCTGCATTGGCTGGAGCAACAGCAGTCTCTGAATGGACAGAGTACAAAACAGCAGATGGGAAGACATACTACTATAATAATAGGACCTTAGAATCAACATGGGAGAAGCCTCAAGAACTGAAAGAGAAAGGTACAATGTTTAGTTTTGGTTTGTATATACAATTTAAGTTGGTTCAGAAAATTAAGGCAAATTGCAGTGAACCCTCAATTTAATGGATTCTGAGATGGATATCTATTACAATAAGTGGTTTCAAGACTAAAATGCACTTGTAAAAACAAAACCTGCCTTATTAATAACTTTCAGTTCAGGGAAGAGAAGGAGGAATTATTGGTTTACAGGTACAATGATACTGGATGAGTGAGAAGTTTGAAGAAAATGTTTAATGTATCTTGGAAATCTCTGCCTTCTTTGTTGAAGAATTCACGTAGGACACTGCCAAAAATATTGGTGCCACTCACTATTTCTCAAAGCATCTCAATTTACCATGAAAAAAATTGCAACTGACACAAGTAAATAACACCTGTTTTTCTTTATTCTGCAGTTCTTAAAGCAGGCATTTGTTTTTCATGTATGACTTATGGCTGTAAATATTCACAAGGCTAGAAAACGTAGCGTGTCTTTTTGGGTGGAGTAATGATTTCAGTAACTGAATGATTTACAGAGGAGGGACTGAACAAAGGACTGATGTGCAATGGGAAAGAGACATCACATTTGAAGATTGTCTTCAATAAAGAATTTGACCAAGAATAATTACTGTAGAAGTGTTTATTTATTTGATGTTTTAATACATTGCAATGCTAATAAAAGACCATTTTTTTCAGAACATTATTTGTTTTAATAATTAGAACAAGTAAATTAACTTCTCAAGTTGTGTTTGTGTATTCCTTCCTTGATTTTCCCAAGAAATGTATTGCTATACTAATACTTCTCTGAATGCTATTTGATGAATGCTTCTTTTTCATCAATAAATTTTCCTCATAGAACTGTATAGCAAATTTGTATGTATACATTTCTAATAGACTTACTTTGCTCATTCCTATATATGTAATTGCTCATATCTGAATAATATTTTAATGTAACCATGGTATTTACTGTCATTGCAAATAACCTATTATCTAGAATCATTGCATTTGCAATTTGAAAATGAATCATTTGGTTGAAGGGATTAAATCTGGTCGTAAATCTGGTATCTGAAATAATACTTAAAACCATGTTTTTCCTGTGATTATCTTGAGTTATGTATTGTTATTTTGTATGTAAAGTTCTAGCCAATTCCATTCTTTAACTTTTAAAAATAATTCTTCAAAATATTAACTTATTGCCTCTGGTAATACTGAGTATCTAATTTGCTTTTGACATTTTTAATTGTTTTGTATGGTTAATATATAGGTGTTTTATTCTAAAGGCTGGTTTTTAGGATTTTCTCCTTTCTCCAACATTGTCTTAATCTTCTATATTCCTCTTCATTTAAAAAAAAATTGTCTCATGATTTTGCTAATTCTGTCTCATGATTTTGATATTTTTTTCTTTGTCTGTCTGTCTGTCTGTCTGTCTATTGATATTTTTTTCTTTGTCTGTCTGTCTGTCTATCTATCTATCTATCTATCTATCTATCTATCTATCTATCTATCTATCTATCTATCTATCTTATATTATTTTACCTCTGAGTATTTGAGCACTGTAGATGTATAATGATTTCCTGGGTTCTATTTCTTCTGTGCTTTCCTGTAAGGAAACTTAAAATCTTATAACTCAGTCTTCATTCACTAAAATAATCTGTTTTTAGAAGCAGGTTTTAAAAAAGCTAAGATACCAGGTGTTTAACAGGGTAGGAAAATTCAGAGAGTAAGGACCAGTTGCATTCTATGTAGATTGAAAATGGTGAACGTAAACTACACTAGACCATGAAAAAAGATCACAGGGGGGAAAAAACCAATTGTTACAATTCTTGCAGTGTTCAGACCTTGGAAAATGAGATTCTTCCAGGTAGTTATTATAGCTTCCTGCAATGTAACTTCTGTCCTAAAGAATTCTTGCTCGTTGAAGGTATAGTCTTCATTGCCTTTAACTTGGGCATGGGAGGGTTTTATAAAGCTGATTTTGATAATTTTGCTCAGAAAATGAGTTTGAATGTATATCAGTAGAAAGTAAAGGATCTACAGCAGATGGAAAGTAAATAAAGAAATTATACATTTTTCTTAGAAAAAGTAGAAGAAAAGATGAAAGATAGCATTAAAGAACCCGTTGAAGATCCTTTGCCTATGGAAACAGAAGAGGAAGAACCCAAAATTGAACCCATCAAGGAACTTATAAAGGAGGTAAAAGCACTGATATACCTAAAGTCTAATTTGATGTTTATTTGTTCTTTTAATAGCAAAGTGAAATCAAGAGAAAGATAAACTAATATCACTTTGAAATAACTTATTGAACTTATTTGCCATTTAGATGATGTCTAATGCGTAGTTTTTATATTTATCATCTTATTTAGAAGTATTGTTTAATATTACAGATTATATGAAGAAACAAAGATTTGTTCCAAAATACTGCAATTGTAGATACTGGGAGTATATTTTAAAATACATATTCAGTACTTTATATATAGAAAACCTGCCAATTATATTTTGAAATATACAAATAAAATGAATATTAGAAGCACAGAATTTAGACTTCGGTACAAGTCTGCAGTTTAAGTCTTCGGTAGGTTTATTGCTGAGTGAGTTGGTTTAAGTGGTTATTTAAAGGGTGTTTTTTAAAAACCCTAAATAGAATTTAGAAATTCCTGCAGATCATGTGAGGTTAGCCTTTACTGATTTTCCTCATCAGTTCTCATCACCATTTGGTATATTCTGAAATGTACCAAATGGTAATGAGAGAAGCACTCGGGCATTCTTCCACAGAAGAATAGTGAATTAGTGATGATTGGTCCCCTATCTGTAGAAACATGAAGCCTTCCAGATTTAGGGGAACTTGTTTCATTCATGGAAAGAAGGCTTAGCTCTAAATCATTATTTTCTAAAAATGTGTTTAATTTTTATTCAGTCTCAATATAGATTAACTAATCTAGCCTAATTTAGAAAATGGTTGTAATGTTTGTGAAAGCATTTTTGTTATTGAACATATATCAGATCCAATATTTTTGTTTGTGACTATTTACACTAGAACTTGCACAAGTTACGTTACATTTATGTAATCATTAGTATGTGAATATGAACTGACTTCTAAGCAAGATACAGAGTTTGTAAAGACACAAATGTATATGATAATAATGTTAAATGTTAGGACTTTAGGGATCTCTTCCTAAAACAACAGCCTGGCATCTTCTATGTAAGTGGAAGAAAGACAGTCCTGAGGGCTGTTTGCAGTTTGAAACTACCATCTTAATTTCTTGTTTCATTGCAATCCCACCTTTCTCCAGTGGAAAAAGTTAAAAGTATCTAATGAAGATGCAGCCCCTTGATACAAGGTATTTTGGTAGAGATAACAGAGGAGCTTTTAATTTCACACATTACATGTTGAGATGGTAGGAGAAATGTTTCCCATCTCTATAGGAGAAAAAAAGTTATTGTTCTTTCTTTGCTAGTGTTGTATAAATAACCACTGAATAGTCTGTCTTGGAACCTATTCCATCTAGGAGCCCAAAGAAGAAGAAATGACTGAAGAAGAGAAGGCTGCTCAGAAAGCAAAACCTGTTGCTACTACACCTATACCTGGTACTCCCTGGTATGTAACCTTTGTTCTCAAATCAATAGCATGGAGAAGGCCACTTTGATTTTGTTTGAAAGGAAATGGTCAAATGCACAGTTTCCAGGAGTTGAACTCAACTTCAAGGAGATTTTACTTATTATTAGAAAAACTTTATTAAGATTACTGTTAGCTCTACTCTACATAGTCAGTAAGAATAAAAAACATTTTCTTGGTTGTTAAATTTTATATAAAATTAACTATTATTTAAACCCTGCAATGATTATATAATATATTCTATATTTTTTCTAGGTGCGTGGTGTGGACAGGTGATGAACGGGTTTTCTTTTATAACCCTACCACTAGACTATCAATGTGGGATCGACCAGATGACTTAATAGGAAGAGCAGATGTGGATAAAATTATTCAGGAACCTCCCCATAAAAAAGGAATGGATGAAGGAAAAAAACTAAGTAAGGTTAAGAGTCACTTATTTGTTCAATTAATTCTGACAGGTTACTTTTTAAAATCTAAATTTAATATGAAGGAATATAATATGGACTAGAAATAGTTGTGATTGCCTGCAGTTTTGGGAGTTAAATAAGATTTATCAATAGCTGTAAATTAGATCTGTGCCCTTTCTGGCTCCTTCAGGAAGCCAGGCATAGTATGAGCAGCTTGATTCAGGAAATTGCTAAACCTTCTCTGAGGGAAAAATAAAAAATAAAAAAATAGTAAATAATAAATAAAATAAATTATATATTTTTTTATTTATTTTATTTATTTTAATCCCATTTATATGCTGCCCTTCTCCGGAGACTCAGGGCGGCTTACAATCTGTTAAGCACAAA
>JANHFR010008597.1:229041-246684 GCA_032468015.1 Mimophis mahfalensis | reverse complement strand
GCTTTTGCAGCCATTTCTGTTCCAAACAGAAACAGCTGCAAAAGCCTACCACACATGAGCAATATTAGCCTGATGATGGTAAATAAGATTTTACCGAAACATTGCTCCAACTTTAAAAGCACAACTATGAAAACGTGGGTTATGGAACAGAATAGGCATTGGTTGCCCTGGTTGATTATCCTTCTGAATTTAAAGCTCCTGCTCAAGTAGCAGTTGAGTATTGTGATCTGGGGTTTGGTTTGCCCAGATTTTGCTGGTTACTAACCTACAGTAATTGTTGAGTTAATCACATATTTGCTCTTTGTTAACACTCTACATGGAATAGAGTGCAGAATTAATTACATGGAGATAATGTAAAAATTGCAACTGTTTCAAAGTACTGGTGAAAAAAACCCACTTCATTGCAGAATAACACTGATTTTGAAGTTGCTATACTGGCTATACACTGCCCAGAATATTTGGGGAAAAAATCAGAAATAAAAGAAACGCAGAGCCAAATCATCCACATTTGATAAGCGTATAAATACTGGGAATATCTTTTCCCAAACTTTTGCACAAGGCATTTAAGATGCTAGGAAGGTAAAGAGCATCTTCTTCAGAAGATTTCAACATCTGAGTAGGTTCATGTAGGAGAAGATTTGGTCTTAAATAATTTAAGTTTCTAGAGGATATAAACAATATTCTCAGGTATGACTGAAACTCAAAATCTGCCAAAGAAATTATAGCCTGGCTAGTGTATTTGTAAATGACTACAGGGGTGTTGTAGCAGCAGTAACTTCAAGGCCAGTTTGTGGGTAGCTTTTGGAGGATCAGCCTCAAAGGGCTGCTAAGCAACTGGTCGTAAGGTGACGATTACCTGTATTAATTAGTCCAGCACTAATTAAATCTTTATTTCCTGAAATTCATGTCTTCTCCAGTATTTTCAGTGAGGTTCTTTGGTGGTCCTAGTATTATGTAAAATAGTTCTGTACTGTTCAAGTGATAATTCAAAGGTAGTATCAATTAGTCCTCTCATTGATTTGTATCTTTCTTGGAAAGAATAATAACTTCTGGAAGTTATACTACATACTTTAAAAAAAATTGTGTGGATTGTTAAACTTTAACTGGAGCTGTATGTTATTGAAGAAATATATTGAATTTTAAGATTCTAAGATATTAGTGTAGAACAGTATTTTGTCTTTTAATTATAATATGGGTTATATTTAATTTATCCTGTGGGATATAATTATAATATGGGATACTAGCTGATTACCCGGCTTTGCCCTGGTATACTTGTCCTGGAGCCAGCTGCCTCCCTAAAGTTTCAAAAGGTCTCACCTCGTCCCAGCCTAGGCCTCCATATCGACTGCTGCTGTCTCCTCCTTCCCTGCTCGGCCCTCACCTCGTCCTGGCCTAGGACTCCATTTCAGAAGGTCTCCATATTGGTGGCCTGTAATGCACAGGAGGCAGCTAAAGCCTGACGCTGCTCTTTGGCACCCCTTGTAGTGTCCTTAAGGAAAGAGCTTAAGCCAGGCATGAGGGAAGTCCTGGGGGTCAGCACATTGGCAGGATTTTTCATACGTTCATACCCCCACAGTGTTTTTCTGCAGAGGGTAAGCTACCTACATGGCAAGTTTTGTTGTGATTAGTCCAGCCATTAAAGAATATATATAGAACGTACACACACACACACACACACTCTTTTATATATATAGATAGAGAGACAATTTGGTCAAATAGTTAAGGCACAGGCTAGAAACCACAAGACTGAGTTTTGGTCCTATTTTAGGCATGTTCAGACTAGTCAGTCTCTCAGCCCACAACATCAGACAAGTTGGTCTGTCAATTCCTATCACATCCAATGGGGATCAACACCCAGTTGAACTTTAAAAAGTAAGCAGATCTGCACTTGTGGGAAAACAGTAGGCAGAAGTATAAAATTTTGTATGTGGACATTAATTTAGCATAACTAATACATTTGGATGTTGATTGATAGAGTAAAAATAGGTATTTCTTTTTCAGTGAAAGATGAGCATGAAATGTTAGAAGAAGCCAATGATGATGAGCCTATTAAAACAAAGAAGCGGAAGTAAGTTTCTATATGAAAGGAAGAATGCACATGATCAACTTCTCTATGACCATAAAGCTAAGTTAACTATTTCTTATTTCTGAACTCAGAATGAAGAAGTAGTTGTCTGAGTATAAAGAACAGATCATTGAGTTGTAATATTCGTCTAAAATGAGTTTTGATGAAATTGGTGGCATACAACTTGGATAAATAAATAAATGAATCGAATCCTACTATATGTTTTTATTTTATAGGAAAGAAGATAACAAAGACATGGATTCAGAAAAAGAGGCTGCCATGGAGGCAGAAATTAAAGCTGCTCGAGAAAGAGCCATTGTCCCTCTCGAGGCTCGAATGAAACAGTTCAAAGACATGCTCCTGGAAAGAGGGGTCAGAAACAGTTCTCAGATTAAATTTATGTGAATTTTTCAAAGTATTTCATTGTTTATGAAATCAGTGAGGACCATTTCCTAAATTGATGAGATACACAAATTGCCATATGCTCTAATATAAAATAGTCGAAAAGGTTGGTCTCCAATCTTTCTATTGTTGAGAAAACAATTGTTCTACAGTTACAGAATACTAAAAGAAGCATAGTCTGGATTCTTTTCAGTCAGATTTAGACCTGAATGTGAAATCAAAGCACATTAGTCACTCTAGTTTATGACTTTTAATGGGACTAGAAGGGAGAAAGTATCACTATCCTGGTCCTGTTATATTGATTGATTGGATATAATTATACTAATTTGAATTTTATTTTAAACTTATACTGCTGTACTAAGGTAATTATTTAATGTGTTATTCATATCTACCCCTACTACCATTGTCAAAAACACATTTAGTACTGCTTGATTAATGAATAGTGTTTGCAGTTAGGGAGTAAATAAAATTGTCATTTTTAAAAGATCTGCATGAACTTTGGTTAAGCAATTAAGCATATGTGTAAGGAAACATCTGGGTTTGGTACACTTTCTATGAAATGTCAGGATCTAATTTATTGAGCTTTCAGAATCTTCCCTTTTACATGCTACAGAGTTGATTGTATGCATAGTACTTCAATTTATGGGTAGAAAGTAGAATTTCTGATCATTCTTCAGAGACCTAAAAAAGCAAAGAAAGTCAGAACAGAACTTCAAGGCTTTCTTTTGATATAGCAGTTTTTAAATGTCACACAGTAGTGGTCATTTTTAATGAGTAATTAGATATGTGTTAGTTCTCTGTAATTATGTAGAAGTTTTCAGAGCCAATTAGTGTGGAAATTGGCCCTGCTGACTTCCTGCAGTTCATCATCTATTAGTGATGAAACTGCTGTAAAAATTTCAGCTATAGCTTCTTTCTAATAGAAGTCCTGTAGATTTCAAGCAGAATTGCACAACTTGTATCTTTTTGCCTGAATTTAATTGCCTGAAAAATCATTACTTTTCCCCACTTTATTTCTTAAAGGTTTCTGCTTTTTCGACATGGGAAAAGGAGCTACACAAAATTGTTTTTGATCCCCGGTACCTCCTTCTTAACCCCAAGGAAAGGAAACAGGTAAAAGAAAAGGTCTTAATTATGTATTATATTCCTATAACAAAATGGGGTTTTTAAAGGTTGAAATATTTGAAAACATTTGAGGCTCCTTAGAACACAGTTTGTTCTTCTTCAATTGGACTTCTTTTGTTAATATCTGGAAGGTTTTAAATGATTGAAGTTTGATACAGATATAGAAGATACAGAAGAAGGAAAACTTCTAAAACAGTATTTTCTATTGAGAAATAGAAGCTTCATCCTTCAACAAATTATATAGATACTATTTTGAATCGTTACAAACAAGCAATACTTATTTCAGATAAATTGCACGATTTATTGAAACAAATTTGATTTCAAATAAATCAAAACACCAAACAAACCTTGATTGCAAAAGATTCTGAATGACTGTAGTTAGATGCAAAACTTTCCAAAGAAGGATAAATTATTCTAACATAAGTCTATGGAGATTTTCAGTCATCCAGGTCATGGTTGTTCCAAAGGTGCTTTTTTCAGGAGGCGACTGGACTTTCTTGGTTTTTCTTCAAAGCTGTTTCGCTTCTCTTTCAAGAAGCTTCTTCAGCTCTGACTGGATGGTGGGGAATGGAAAGATTTATATTCCTTGCAGACAGCTGGTCATTGGCATTCTTTTAGAGAGGTTTATCAGTGTTCTCAGGGTCACCTCAGAAGTGCAAATGGATGTGAAGCCTTCTTGGCTGCAGGATATTTTCTGCCCTATGTCCCTTTCCTGTTGAAGACAGGACAGGCTACTGAGGAAGAATCTGTTGTCTGCATCTCAAATTGAAATCTTGTAGAGCGCGCGCGCACACACACACACACAGAGTTATTAATAGAGCCACCTCAGAATCAAGATGGTTTCACGTGTATCTTCTATACCAAATCATATGATCTATCTTAGATGTAATTTCATCTTACCCAAACAATTCATTACATTAATAATAAAAACGATAATATATCTTAGGACTGTGCAAAGCAATGAAAACAGAAGCTTCACAAGCACATTAACCCAAAAGGAGTATGTCTGAAAGTGTCAAAGTTTCTGTGCCCTTTACAAAAAGTAAACAGCTCCTTTGAAAGTTCTTCATATGAATCTGCATTCGAAGCATATTTTTTTCACTGACAGGTACAGTGGGAGTGTTCTCTTTGCATGTGTATGCATGCAGAGATAGCTATAGACAGCCTTTGAAGCAGTTATGCAAGCTTGCTAAGGATGCCTAGTATTTATTTTGAATAAATTTATTGAATTTGTATTGAAATACGGTTATTTATTGCATTACAGAAGAAATTTCTGGCCATGGTTTTAGATAGTCTGCTTCCGTGTTGGTCTCTAGCTCTGCGGCCTACTCCATGGGTCAGGGTCCCGGGACCTCTCTTAACATTTCCAGATAGTAGTAGAAGGAAGGAACATTTGCTTGTTAGAGCATATTCCATTCATCTGACTTTGGAATCTGTTACCTTTGGAAAATTTCCTTGACACAAAAAATTACATGCATTATTCTTATTGAAAGCAAACATCTGTTTAAGTCTGTTCCTATAGTTTGTCACAAAACTGCTTTTTATAGAAAGACTTGGTGTAAAAGTTGTTACTGAAAGATACTCATTTCAGTGAGTTTGAGATTCACTGCACTGGTCCATCACCACCACCACCATCATTATCATCATCATCCATCATCCATCATCATCATCATCATCATCATCATCATCATTATTATTCAAACATGAAAGAAACTCAGTCAACTGAACATTCAAAAATGCATTGACTAATGGTTGCTAATGGTTAATACGGGTTGCTGTCAGTGTCCTAGGTATCAACCAAGTATCTTCTTAAAATATATGATATTCTGAGTAGCACAGTTTTTTGCAGTTCTGCTGGTGTTATTGCAGGAAGCTGCAGTTTCTTGATGCATTTTATAAAATTATTGGACATGGTACCGAGTGCCCCGATGACAACGGGTATCACTGTTACATGTTTTCATCCATAACGGTGTAGTTTCAATGGCCACGTTGCGATAATTCATGATTTTTTCCAGGTTTTTGACTCTGGCATCTCCTGGTATAGCGATATCAAATTGTACGCTTCTGCCCTCAACAACCATAGTATCTGGCATGTTCCAAATGGCGATCTGTCTGTATTTGAAAATCCCAGACAGATCACCATTTGGAACACAACACACCAGATATTATAGTTGTCGACAGCCGAAGCATACAATTTATTGATATTGTTGTACCAGGAGATGCCAGAGTCGAAGAAATTATTATTATTATTATTGGTGGTGGTGGTGGTGGTAGTAGTAGTAATAGTAGTAGTAGTAGTTAATATTCCATTCGATTCACAGTCTGGGACTGGTAACTTGATGTTGCTGCTGCTGCTTATTAGTAGTAGTAGTAGTACATTATTATTTATTCATCAAACATGAAACTCAGTCAACTGAACATTCAAAAATGCATAACAATTACCATTGAAATACCATTAATGGTTGATACAGGTTGCTGCCAGCATCCTAGGAATCTACCAATTATTATAACGGGGTGCAGGGGAGAAGCAGCCTTACTGCCTGGTGGCAGAAAGGCACAATCAGGAATAATAATAATAATAATAATAATAATAATAATAATAATAATAATAATAAAAATTGAATTTATATTGCCACCTATTTACCCATAGTGACTCAAGGTAGTTTACAAAATATAAAACCACATTTAAATCAATAAAACTAATAAAAAAGAATAAATTAAATTAATAAAATCAACCCACCTCCCGCCCCAGTGACAGCAGATCACACAAGCCATTTAATGGGCTCCATCCCACTCTAGGTTCCCCAGGCCCACTGGCAGATTCAGGTCTTCAGTGCCCTCCAGAAGAATATTAGAGGGGACCGTTCTAATCTCTGGGAAATGATGTTCCAGAGAGAAGGAGATACCACGGAAAAAGCCCTTCTGGGTCCCACCAGGTGTATCTCCTTTGCGGATGGGACCTGCAGCATTCCCTGCCTGTCCCCGCTCTAATGGGTCAGGTTGATATGACCAGCAAGAGACAGTCTGTCAGATATTTTGGTATTTTGTTACATCACCACAAATAGGTAATCCTAGTCTTTGCTATGTTCTCTTGCAATAAGGTTTCAAATTATATTTGCTATTTATTCAGGTATTTGATCAGTATGTAAAAACCAGGGCAGAAGAAGAACGCAAAGAAAAGAAAAATAAAATAATGCAGGCCAAAGAAGATTTCAAGAAAATGATGGAAGAAGCAAAGATTAATCCTAGGTAAGTCAGTCTCTTTCTCTCCCCCACCTCCTTTTTATCAGTTACCCAGTTTTAATTGTAACCTGAACTCTTAATACATGTTGACTTTCAGAAAATGAAGAAATCCTGACTTTTCATGAGAATGAATTTACTAACTCTAGTAAACAATGTAATACTATAATGTTTCCTAAATTTAGCTATCCATTGACAATCCTACTATAGAAAATACATGATGTAATGGAAGACTTGTCCCCTTTTACAGTACTAGTATTGAATACCTTATAAGAATTGCTGGTGAATCTCTCACAGTGTTTTTTTAAAAATCTATTTGACCTACTTCAACAAACTACATTCCTGGATCCTTTTGCCATCCGATTGTCAACAAAGGGAAAGACTTCTGTGGTCATTCAACTAGGTGGCTGTAGTTGGCTGTTAATGTCCAAGTGGGTTTCGGCAGATAAGTCGTACACATGATTCCTTTAATACATTGTTAGACTGTATGTAATTATTACTTTTTTAGAAAACTGTTCAGTTTTATTTTATCTAGAAATTAGTTTGCATTAACTCTCAGTTCTTTGCTATCTAGTGGCTTATTTTCAGTTGTGTTTATTTTGCTTGAATTGACTTACTATCAAAGACCTCTTTGATTAGGCTTCTGATCCTTAATACTGTTAATTGGGATTCAGCTCCACTGAACACAGATGAACTGAATTTTGAATCACTAAGCATATTTTTACATTGAAGTTCTGGAATACAATACAATTGTAAATTTTTTATAATGTAGTATTTGGAATAGCTGTAATACTGAATTTGAATATAATTGTTTTAGTACAGTTGTCCTTTTTCATAATTTAATCTCTGTAATTCCAAATTGCCATTTATATTTCAAAGGGTGTGGAAATTATAAAGTTAGCTCTGATTTGTCCTTTTGTGAATAGAAAGCCTTCTTTCCTTGGTGGAAGGGCCCAAATCAAGGAAGGGTTGCTGCTGGAAAGAGGAAAAATAAAGAAATGTTAACTTCTTCCAGTAGGAGAATTTCACTGCAAGTAGTCTGCATCAGATCTGTTACTATATACTTATTGTTCAGTTTGATCATCACTAAATAAGAAAGATAACTTCTGCATGTCTTGTCATTATAGTGTAGCTTCCCCCATTTTAGTTCAAGGTAATGATGATGTCCCTTTGGACACTTGCATTCCTTGAAAGTCATCTCTATATTTTCTGTGCTTACAAATTTATGCCCAGACTTGTTTTTGCAGGTCATTTTCTTTACCATAGGCTTAAGTTCACTTCTAAATAATAGAATAAGCTACCAAATTCTTCTCTTGTTTTAATTTACCCTACAGCAACAGTAGGCGGGATTTCCCAAGTCTAATTATTTCCATGCTGTGATGAAAACATTCATAGGATTATAATGTCTCACGTAATCTCGGGGTCAGATTAGCATCAGATCTTGGAAAAAGCACAATAATGGTTTTTTTTAAAAGGTAAGTGGCAGTATTATATCTACTGCACGTCTGAAATTTGGAATCTGGCCCTGAAGGTGAGAATCTCTTGTAGCAAAACTACAAGAAGACAAATTGTGAAGCTTGGCAGATACTGCTACTAATTTCAGATACTGCTACTAATTTCACACCTGGTACAATTGGATGGCAAATGAGTACTGTTAATTTTTTAGTTCATAACTTTGAATTTCAGGACCAGTGAATAAGGAATTTCCATTCAACAAGTATTGTGCAGTTGCTGGAAATTTTATTCTACATGTATATTCTGTATAAATCAAAAATCTGCAAGCCTACCATTGCAGATTTTTGATGAAATCAAAAAGGCTGCCCTTTTTTTCATGAAAATAAATACTTTACCTCTTGGATGTACATCTGAAGGGAAGATAATTACGGTATGTGGTGTTTGGTATGTGGTGTTTAGTACACACTTTGTAGCAGAATACGAAGATGTATTTAGAATACATTTCCAGTTAAGAAAGCTCTGCCAAATCAGTACACTTACCATTTTTTACAGAACTACTTTTAGTGAATTTGCAGCCAAGCATGCTAAAGATTCACGTTTCAAAGCAATTGAAAAAATGAAAGACCGAGAAGCCTTGTTTAATGAATTTATCACAGCAGCAAGAAAGAAGGAAAAAGAAGATTCGAAGACCAGAGGAGAGAAGGTAAGATTTTCATATGAAGACCATAAAAGCAGTATGAATGAGAGGGACTCCGTGCTAGGCTTCCAGGTTCCCATTGCTGAAAGTCCCATTCCCACTATTTTTCTTCTGTCTTTTGGCCTCATAATTCTGCATCTAAACTCAGAAGAACATCATTTCCTAGAAGATGTAGTATTTTACCCCCTTATTCCAGAATCAAGAATTTAGTTTTAAATTGCTGGGGGTGAAGACACATCTTGCTGGAAAACTCTAATCAAACCATTGCTAACCAAATCTTTAATTCTGTGTATCAGTTTCCAAGACCTCCTTATGGGCAGATTTTAAATGGTATTCTGCCTAAATGCTAATGTTTTATTATTGTTGGAGGGTTTTTGAATTTTTTCCCCCCACTAAATATGTTTTAGTTTGGCTAGTTATCAAAATTAAAGGTCACCTATCAAAAATTAATGAATTCCAAATGTCATTTGTCTGCACTGTCACTTCAAGAGACAAAGTGCGTATCACTGGGGAAGGCAGATGCATGAATGTTTTCAACAGTATTAACATTAAAATGTGTAGGAGCTTGCTTTAGTACCCCAGCTAACTGGGTGAATGAAGGAAAACCATATCTAACTAACCTTTAATTGAAATCAATATAAGTTCCTTTTAACAAAAAGACATGTGATATATCATGCAAAAGCTGTCATTCATAAACATTTCGTAAGTTAAAATGACTCATATTCTGGTTTCAACTTTTTTTTAAAAAAAGGATAATTTTCTTGTAAATCTTAAATAAATTTCATAGTACAGTTGTAGTTCATTCTCTTTATTTGCTGCTATTACTGTAATTGTTATTCCTGCTGTGCCTATTGTTCAGAAGTTCTCTATACATCGTACTGCAGTTCACCCTTATAAAGTGGATATGTAAGTACTGTTATTAAGATATTGCAATTAAGGAACTCGGGGTAAGAATGACTAGCTTAAGGCTTCGTGGTTTAGTTTATGGGAGATAAGAGATTCAGATGGAAAATTTCCTGATGCATTGCCATATACCCACATATCTAGGAATAAAACCTATTGAACTTAGCCACAGTTTACTTTATTGTTGACATATATATAGTAGTATTGTCGATCAATAGATTCTTTTTTCCTCTTGTACTCCCCTCACTCTGCTCTGAAGAGTTGGGGAGTCCTCTTGTATATGGAGGGAACACATAGAGACCTTCAGGTGGGTGGAAAGCAACAAAACAAGAATGACCACTGATCAGTCCTTTGACCAATGCTAGATATAGCAATTAGTTTTCATACAACATTAAAGTCATCAGCTGTCTAGAGGTGAATATGTGAAATCTGAAACTTCAACCTAAACTAGTTTGTTTTATTCTATAGTTATGGTTTAAAAATTACTGTTGCATCTTAGCCATAATCATCAATAAATTCTTTAATATTGCATGAACAACATCAGTAATATTTTGTGTTAAATATTGCATTTATCTTTGTATTTGAAACTAATTATTTCTTTTCTCCCAAAACCTCTTGTAACCATTTTATGTATTCTGTTTTGTAACAAGTGGATAGATTTTACAGTTTTGTGCTGTGCGGCCTGTCAATCAGTTCAGTCTGACAGCTGTCAATCACTGACACGCAAAGTATTATGGGATTCCCTAGTGAGGAAAGAATTGGTATCTCTGTGTGGTGACTTTAGCCTCCCGCAGTTCCGGTACTTTACATTTTTTTCAGTTTTTTTCCTTGTGAAGTGATGAGAGTTGTACCCAGAATGTGTAATCTGCCAAAAAAACCCAGTCCTTCTAAATACACAACAGTATTTTCTGCCTTGCTTTTCTTATTTTACAAAGAATAGCTAAATGTTAAAAAAAAATGTGCCTCACAATGTTGTGAAGCTTTCTCAGCCAGTTTATCAGAAAAGAATTTTATTGCATGATTTTGCCATAAACCCTTTAAAGTAAGGATTGGAAATAGCACACTTCGATTAATTGCTTATCAGTATTTTCCAATTTTGTTTCATAGAGAATCTTCAAATTATAGAAAATAATTAAAGGTGAAAGAAAGTAAATAGCTTATGATGCAGCCAGATTTTTATGTTGTAATAGATTGATTTATGATGAAATAGATTCAATGTTCCATTGAAAGCTTCTGTTGCTTAACCATAGGATTTGGATAATATGAAAGAAGACGTGCACATTACTTATGGTGGGAGAAGGGGCAGCAATGAGGTGCTCACCACATATCCTAGAAATATCTGCTTTTCCAACAAACATTAGGATTTCAAGTGGAAAAAGCAAAGATTGCATCAGCTTCTTCATTATTATACTCACCCCATTATGCTGCACTCTCAAATATGTGACCCTTACTCTTATTTAAAGTAAGGAATTACTTCAGAGGATTATCAAATTAATACATGTCTAAACAATTTCATAGCCTATCCTTTTGATTTGAAACACTTCACTTCTCTTCCCCAAGCAGGAATGTGTATATCTGTGTGTGATTTCTGCTTTGATCTTCCTTTAATCTTAAAGTTGAACAGCTTTTAAGTAATATCTCCTGCAGAAAACCACAAATTTTGTGAGCTTTCAGCAATAATACTAAATTAAAATATTAGTTGTCAGAATTGATTTCCTTTATTAGATGAGAGTGCTGCAGCTGCTTTTTGACCCTTTTACTCCTCTCTTTTGGGGTAAAGTAACTAAATAACATGATTAGGAGATGAGAGCTTCTGTTTCTATAGAAACAGGGATACATGTTGGGTGAATGATGGACAAGATTTACTTTGTATTTGTAATATTTCAAGACTTGCTAAAATGATCTCCCCATTTTACTTTGATTTGACTACCAACGTTAGTCCAAGATTTGACTAGTACATTAAGTCCAAGAGCTGATATAAACAGAAATAAGTGAAGTAGCATTTATTCATGAGTGTGCCTGTTCAGTTATCCTTATTTTAAAGATAAGAGAGAACTGTAATTTTCTTACATCTGGCTTAGAAAGCTTTATGTTTCAATACTACTTATATATTTAAGTTTATCTTTGAATAGATATTGTGTTGGATCCAGAGAGAGAAAAGTGGAACTTTGCTGATACAACACTTTCCTGGTCTCTCCCTCCTACTATAGCACTATATGCTCTATCTTAAAACTCAATCTAGGGATCAAGGGATCCTTTCCAATTCTGTGTGATAGACTCCCAATGCTATAGTAGGACAGTGAAATCAAGAACAGTAAATAAAGTTGTTTAACACAAATAAAAAAACAAGGTATCTCTGGACCCAAGCCACATTTTAAAAAAAATAAGGATGTTGTAAATCTTAATTATATACTTCTGCGATTGATGGACGATTTACCAAATTGCTATGTACAAGGCATTTATTCTTTAATTTGATTTTCTGCTGAAAAAAAAACACCATTGATGTACTTGTATGTGAGTAAACTATGCCAATAACCAAATGTCAATATTGAGGAATATAAACAGATTACTAGTATAATGCCCTTTATGTAGATATTATAACTAATGATAAAAGGAATCACACATGCAAATTTTAATTGACCAGTAAAGGTGCATCAAGTAGTAATAATAATAAGTGCACAAGATTTGGTTTTCTTAACGTGCCTTTCTCCAGCTTTGCACTTCTGGATGTACTGCACTAGAGTTTTAGCATTCCTAGTCATCATTGTTGAGAATAATGGAACTTAAAGCTCAGTAAAGCTAAAGGACAGTACAGTAAGGAAAATTATTACAACATATTAAAAATGGAATTTACCTTTATCATTATATCCCTGTATAATTCTGGATGTATGGGAAACTTAGAAATGGAATAGTCTAGTCAGGCTAATTCATTAAACGTAGAGGCTAGGGTAAAATCTTTTCTCTCTTGTATGAAAAAATGTGTGAATGTTCTGAAAGGTGACTGTTGCTAATTAACAAGATAAAATTACTGAGCTCACTAAAAAGCTCTGTCCCATCGATCATAGTTTTTATTGTGTGTGAATAAGATATTCATGTGATATAGGAACTGTGCTATATGAATTACAATGCACTGAAAAAGAATTTTTTTGCTCTACTGTAGTTAAAATAACTCATTGATTTAGATAGATTATAATACAAAGTTAAGTTAGTGTGGATGTATTAGAACCATCCATTATGTATCTTATGTGTGTACATGTGTGTATAGCTAGTTATATGCATATATACATAATTATATAGACCCTAAGATTTTTCAAGCATCTCTGTTGAAGAAGATCCTTTGAATTGGATAGGAAAGAAGGAAGCCTATATTTGTTTGCAAAATAATTATTTTATGAATCAGTGTAGGGTGAATTCTGCTATGTATCTACTGATTTCTAGTTATTTACCAACTAAAGAAGGTGTCATATTAAAGCAAATACATGATTAATCTATTAAATTCTAATACAATAGAAATATACCTGTTCTTTGTTTTAATCTTCAGTCAGATAGCTACATATTGTCTTATTATCTTCAGTGAAATTTAGCTGTAACCTTTGAACATATTTTTAAACTAAAATTCCAGCTGCTATTATCCCTAATGTCCATGAACGATTAACTTACTCATTTTATTGCACATATATAAATGTTGATGCTTTACTCCTAAACCAGAAACTCGGTGAATGCAGTATTTTAAAATGTACTAATAAGCCAAGGCTATATATCCTATCAAATATTGCTTCTGTGAAATAATAGCTGGTATTCAGAAGTACTTGTTTGCACATGCATGTATTCTAGGAACTCAGTACAAGTGTGGACACTCAGGCAGCATTCCCTGTATTTCCTTAAAGAGGAAAAATGCACAATAATACTTATGTATCTACTTTCATTATATGATTTATTTATATCAGCCTTCCCCAATATATGCACCTTCCAGATTAATACAGTGATTTTTTTTAATAGTTAATACAGTTACCCAAATTAAAGTTAAACTCCTGCAGTTCTTAGCAGTGACTAGAAAATTGTGCAACTGCTAACTCCACTTATCCAAATGATACCCAGATTGCAGAAAGTTGCTATATGTATTCATTCTTATCATGCACATATACTGTATGGCCTATTTCGGTAATCATGTAGATTAGCCAGGCCTGTCTTCACAGCTTGGCTTGTTTGTGCACATTGTACCATTGCTAAAGCAGAATAGTAGGGTATACCAGTGTAGTATAAATTTGTCAAGAAATCTAGTATTGAAGCAGTTCTCTGACATTCATGTAAACATAGCCATTACTACTGTTCCTTAATGCTTCAGTGACTCAGCTTCTAATTAAACTAATTTTTTGTTGCGGTAAGTCTGTTGCTTTTTTATTATTATTTTGGAATATTTGGAAAGCAAAGTGACCTTATTTTCCTCCCCTTTTTCTTTTGTCTTTTATTTAAAATCATAGATTAAAATGGACTTCTTTGAACTGTTATCTAATCACCACTTGGACAGTCAGTCTCGCTGGAGTAAAGTGAAGGACAAAGTAGAGACTGACCCTCGCTACAAAGCTGTGGATAGTTCTTCGCAAAGGGAAGATCTTTTTAAACAGTATATAGAAAAAATAGCCAAAGTACGTGTCCCTGTGACATCACTATTTCCATTTTCTTAGTATTTCACTGTTGGATCAATTGGTATAGAATTTGAAGTGCTGTTGTGTGGAATGCTGTTTTTAGAATTCAATTAATTAGTGGTAAGCATTGTTTGTATTCTCAGACTAGTGTTTTTATCTTATTTTTGCTAGAATAACAATCTCAAATGAAAGAATGCATTCTGAAAGGGTAAAACAATAATTATGAGCACTTGTGGACATACATAGAGGAAGTTCTCTGCCCAAATCTCATATACTGACCCAAGGATTTATTTATGCTGACAATTTCTGAAAAGGATTTTGAGTTAAATCCTGAAACCTGCAATTTATAGTTTGAATAGTCAGCCCAATAAATTCTGCAAGGTTACAGTAATTATAAAATATATCAGCGTAATCCCTGAAGCAATACCAAAATAATTTATACACGAAAGATCTTTTGGTGATACACGTATCAGTGATCTAGCAGCCAAAGACTTTCATTGTAAGCATTGTGTTCTGAATGCTATCAATTATGGAAGCTAGTGCTTCCTCTGGAAATAAGAGTTCTGGCATTTCAGTTCTCCAATTTGGAAATACGTTTCTTCAAACTATTTCTTATTTCCAATACCAAGGTGTATCATTTGTTGAACTATGTATACTTTAGTTCTCCTGCATATCTTATTTTAGATCATTTCATGATTTGAAGTATAAGTGGTCAGTATGTTCAGCTGGGATTAAGAATGGTGTTTTTTGTTATTTCCCAGTCTTCAAACCATTTTTCATATACTTGTTTGATCTTGATGAAGTGATGCTCTACATATCCCAGCTTCAGGAACATATTGTAACTATATGACAGTATTTTCTACTTAGCTCACCCTGATCTACAAGTGCCTAGTACTTTCTTAAAAGCATTAGACAATTTGTAATTAGCTATTTTGATCGAATAAATGGTTAGTCGTGGATTTAGGATTCTCAAAATGCTTGATTGTACCACTTGATTTAACACATTTCTATATAGTTTATGTAGCTCATATAATATGTATATTCTGCATTTTTGATGTATTATTGATTTAATGAATATTGGATATAGTTGCATCAATTTAGTATATTAATGTTAGGGTTTTTTTCTATTTTCTTTTTGTGTGTGTGTTTTGCTCTTTTTTAAGTCCAAAAAAAGACTGTAGAAGATGCAATACAAATACTATCATAATTCTGTCATTGTGGATCATACTTGGGTTTTTTGCTTGAGTTTATTTTGATTAGTACTTTTATCTAATAGCTTAATATAAATGCAGTATGTGTGCTTTGGATTACATTTCAGAATGTAGACTCTGAAAAAGAAAAAGAACTGGAAAGACAAGCACGAATTGAGGCAAGCTTACGTGAACGGGAGAGAGAAGTTCAAAAAGCTCGTTCAGAGCAGACAAAAGAGATTGATAGAGAACGAGAACAGCACAAACGAGAAGAGGCTATCCAGAATTTCAAAGCGCTTTTATCTGATATGGTGAGGTTTCTTTGTGTTAAAATTTACTGTGTGATTTTCACGAAAGTAATTTTTGAAATGCTGGCAACACTGGTGTGAACATGGATTCCTCAATTGCATAGTATGGGGGGACAAATCTAAATTGTTACTTCAGCATATAGTATCAGCATTTTTCAGTATATGGTAATGAAATATTTGTTTTTCCCTGCTAGGTACGATCTTCAGATGTGTCATGGTCTGATACAAGGAGGACGCTCCGAAAAGATCATCGCTGGGAATCTGGCTCCCTTTTGGAAAGAGAAGAGAAGGAAAAACTTTTTAATGAACACATTGAGGCACTTACAAAGAAGAAAAAAGAACATTTCCGGCAACTTCTAGATGAAACTTCATCAGTAAGGCTTATACGTCTTATATTTCTCCTGGACGTTAATGTCATAATTTTGTGGGTCCTTAGCTCAATTTATGTTTGTATCCTAATGACATTCTTCAGAGAAATTAGTGTCTTCCTATTAACCATTATTTTAAGATTCACAAAATCTGGAAACCATTGCTAATAGATCAGAGCAAGCCTATACTGCACTTCTACTTCTAGAACTAAACCATAGGAAAAAGGTAGTTGAGGGATTTGTGTAAACATTTTTTTGTTCCCTTTTAGTGTTTTAAGGGCTGGAGATCTCAGGAATGTATGAACCAATCACTGGCAAGAGAGGGAATAGATTTGATCCTGTATGTATCGCTATACTTAAAACAACTTACCAATAGGTGCAGTGGCATATACTAATATAAATTGTACCAAGGTAAATGCCTCACATTTTATTTATTTTAAATACTGTTAATGAATAATCTCAGATTATCATCCTTTTAAAAAAGGTTTGGACAGTTAAATAAAAATCAGCTCAACATGCAAATTACCAGATTCATAGATCTGTGAGCTCCATTAGTACCTTCTGTAATTTCTTCCTGAATGAGACAGAACCATCTATGCTTTACCATCAATGAAGGAGTGAGGAGGGATAGAAAGGGAACATTGGGTAATAAAACAGGCAACACATCTATGTGTGTGTAAAAGCCATGCAGTGGAAGCTGGCCTCGCATAACAGATAGGGAGTTCTTGTATCTTGCACTATTTAAATATTCTATTATTGTGACACTATAGTCGGGTCCTATTCAATGACTAATGGTGTGCTCGTTCAGACAAGATTAAAAGGACTTGGAAAGAGTGTAGCGCCTGTTTGCAACTCTTTAAAAAAGCCATGCCTTTTCCTGGGATGTATGACAGGTTTGTGAATGTGGGTAGGTGGGGATGCAGCTGCTTTAAATTGATGATAATCCTTTATTCATGGTCCTCTACACTTAAAATTTAGATAGTTCATTCATTAAATCTGCAATTTTTCTGGGTTTTTTTTAGATTACCTTAACATCAACATGGAAAGAAGTAAAGAAGATAATTAAAGAAGATCCAAGATGTATTAAATTCTCTTCCAGTGACAGAGTAAGAAACTTGTACTGATTAGCCCTGGCTTTTTGTCTTATACAGTGGTCCCTCTACTTACGAGCTACTCGACAGACGAATTTTTCGAGTTACAAGAGGGGAAAGTGGCCCCGCCCTTACGAATTTTTTTGACATCCG
>JANHFR010008597.1:164013-175448 GCA_032468015.1 Mimophis mahfalensis | reverse complement strand
CAGGAAGGCCTGGAGGAACATTGTGCATGGGGTCGCAATGGGTCGGACACGACTTCGCAACTAACAACAACAACAATCAGGCTGATAGTTTACAAGTGCAATGCTGTACAAGGAAATACTTGGCAAGGAGTCTCTGTGAGTCACGAACAACTCTTCACACTCATTAAATGAGCTAATTGTCTCCTGCAAACACTACTTTCCTTTCACTATTTATTCCCTATGGGGAGGGCCATTCACCGTCCACCTGTGCCTTTACTTCTGAGTTGACTCTTGTTCCTTAACTGTTCCCTTCTCCTGATAACTCTGTGCATCAGGAACAGGCACCAGCTGTTCTTCTGCCCCACTGATCTCTGACTCCGAAGGCAGCTGATAACTGTGGGATGGCCCTGGCTCCATCTCTGCCTCCAATGCAGAGCACTCATGAGGGCCTTCCCCAGACTCCAGGACTGGCCCATGTTTCTCTCCATCATCACCATCACCATCATCATCATCATCATCATCATCATCATCATCATCATCATCACTACTACTATTACTACTACTACTACTACTACTACTACTACTACTACTACTCTAGTTACTTTACAAATTTTTGGATGCACAGTATATATTTGTAGTATGAACACAGGATTCATTTTCTTTTTTAACAAGCTACCAGCAAAATATGGGGAACTCAATAATATATCTTCTTCAACAATAAATGTCTCCAGTTTAGCACTTAAAATTTTAATCATTTAAAAAATATATTAAAAAATATTTTGATGTTATTAATCTCCTATGAGATTAGCCTACCAGGCTAAATCTGATCCTGCTACCGGATGCTACTGGACAGTTTTAGACCTACATTGTGGGAAAGGACCTCTTCCATGCCATTTTCATCTGGGGTGTCTATTACCCCTAGAAGTGGATGATGTTTAAAGATTATTAAGTAGCTGATGTTTATAGTAGCTGGTGATTATTAAGTAGCTTAAGTACAGAATTGTGGAAATAGTTGTCAAACCTCAATGTTATGATAAATATCATTGAAAGGCCACGCCAGACTTATTCTGGCAGTTGATTTATACACCCTTTTGCATCTCAAATACCAATGGACATTTTCCAGAGCCATATTTCATGCTTTTTTTGAAAAGCAGCTTGCACAAAACTCCAGTTTCTCAGGGGCCCTATCATGTGAATCAGTTAAGAGCAAGTTAACTGAATATAACCCACGATTACGCCTGTTTTACACTGATTATTGACTTAATTTAATTTAGCCTGTATTCATTTTTTTTCCCAGGGCACTCGGATGCATTTTATACTCAATTAATTATATTCAACAGAGATTACAAGGTCAAATTTTTGGTTGCCCTTTTTTTTCTTTCTAACAAGGGTTTGCCCCTTATCTGTAATTCCAAAGGCTTAACTCAAAATTTGAAACAAGGGCTAAAATGTGTACTTTTATGCTGTTAAACCCATTATTGTATTTTTATTCTATTTTAGAAATCAGTGATTGACCACATCTTTGTTTAAAGCAATAACAAAGCTATTCTTTTTTTAAAATAAAGTTTGATTTTTGTTTATTGCTTGTGAGATTCCCTAGGAATTCATCTTCATGCTAGATGGGCAGGATGGGTATTATTGAAATTATTTCAGTGCTTTGACCTTTTAAACACCAAAATTCAACACAGGGGAGAGGTACTCTCTCTTACACACATTTAGATTAGTGGGAAGATTTTGGAACATTAATGGTGGCCCCAGGAATACTCCAGATTAAACAATGGGAACAGAATGTAAAGACTTTGTTGTTGTTAGTTGTGAAGTCATGTCCAACCCATTGCAACCCCATGTACAATGTTCCTCCAGGCCTTCCTGTCCTCTACCATCCCCCCGAGTCCATTTAAGCTCACACCGACTGCTTCAGTGACTCCATCCAGCCACCTCATTCTCTGTTGTCCCCTTCTCCTTTTGCCCTCAGAGAAGAGTAAAGACTTAGGCACTGCTTAAGGGAAAAAGTGGTTTGGGACCTCCATCCACCCATCCTACAGACTTTGGATAATCTATCACACTCTGTCTAAATCTGTTGACACAAATATCATACATCTCCAGATAATCACTAGTTCCTTCTGTAATCTTGGAAATGTTTGGAATGAGTTAGAGCAACCATTGTGCTGCATAGATAATTTTGAAGTAACTAACAGTCCTACAAGGCAGACAAATCAGGAAACAGATTCAACAGGAAACTAGAAATCTACTACTGTATATTGAGAGAAGTGGCAACAGAGAACTGGCAACAGAATCTTGCTGGTTTCCCACAAGTTCCCTTCCTTCCCTCTTATACCTCCTGGAGTGGGGAGAATGGAGAAGCCTGTCTCTTTCCAATATTCTCCCTCCTCCCTGGACTTAACACATGCTTCTGTATCTCTTGTTTCCTAAAGAATATAGGGATGGTTTCTCCAGAGTCATCTCTATGGCATCCTACAATACCTTTCTGACCTGATCTGACTAATGTGTTATCACAGCCCAAAAGCCAGGCTCTAAGAGGGCAGCAGGTTAGACCCATCAGATATTGCCTCCACAGATAGCAGGCTCTTCATCTGCCAACACTGAAGGGCCCTCCTTGGTCACCACCAAAACCTTTCCAGCCAAAAGGCTGCCGAGAAGAAAGGGATAGCTCCCAACTAAATAAGCAGCACACACACAAGTGGCAGCTACAGACACATCAAGACATCTGGGTGCCTCATTCATTATTTGCTACCATAGAGAAAGAAAAGAGTCAGTTGTGCATGCTCAGGGAGGAGGGGATTTCAGCCTCCAGGAACTGCCTTCCACTATTGGAAGCAACTTTGGCATCCAGCTTTGTGCTCCTTGTTTCAGGCTTTCTTGTTCCTGATTTTTACGATCTTCTTGACCTTGAAGTCTCTGGGGTTTTCCCTTGGTATTTCTAAGACTTCATTTGCCTGTCAGATTATGGATTATTTGCCTCTATTTTATATCTCTTCCTCAGCTACTGGTCAATCTGTTGCACAAAACATATCCTCCTGTCCTTACTCCACTCTTGTAATCACTCTTTTTGACTGCTTCTGGCTGGCTGTGCTTGTACTATCATCCTGTTTTTTCTTCACCTCCCTACCAGCTGCTTGTGTGCTTGGCTCCTGTGGAGCAGGGGTTTCCAAGTATGGCAAATTTAAGACTTGTGGACTTCAACTCCCACAATTCCCCAGCCAGCATGGTCTTAAAAAGTTGCCAAGTTTGGAGACCCCTGCTGTAGAGGAAAGAGTTAAAGAGAAGATTAAAAAAGGCTAATACTTCTTCTGGAAAAATATTCCATCTGCAGAACATTACAGATGGCACTTTTGCAGCAGGGGAACATGCTGTCAGCTTCTCACATAATATGATAAAAGTGCACCATTTTTATAAAACTAGCAACCATGTTAAGAAACCAGCAATTTTTCAGTCTTGATGGGCAGCATCTCTTCTCCCCCTGGTGATTTTTGTGTTACTCTTTATAGAGAGAAATTGGATATCAGAGAAGTTACCACTAGTTTTTTGTGGTGGTTTTTTTTTTTGTTTGTTATGAAGATAGCCTGCAATTGGAAAGTGATGCCCCATTCTGACTTAACAAAGGTAAGAGAAACAGCTTCATAATATATAAACACAGGTAAGGGATTGAATATATACAAGCTTGTTCAATTAGTTTGGATGGGGCCCGTTATCTTCCATTTTCATCCCTCCGCTACAATTTATGTTCATTTTAATCTTCCTTTATAGGGTCAGTTTTAACTGAATATATATTGAATGTACTTAGGTTTACACACAACTTTACTCTTCATACTCCAATATTATGTTAAAAGTAAAACCAGGAAATTCCTGTACCAAAAAGAAAAACAAGCTTTGCTCCCCATCTGTTCTTTCAAACGTCATCATGGTTACAGATGTTATTACATCTTGCTACCTCAGGAAAACTATTTATTTAGGGCAATCTTCTTTTTTCAGTCTGAATAACTATGAAAAACTGTTCCAGATCTGTTTGCTAAAAAATAGCTAACTTCTCCCTTACTTCCCCGGCTCAGGAATGAGAAGGCAAATCAGTTTGTCTCTCCCCTTCTGATTGATTTCTTTAAAATGGTTTCTAAAATCTGATAGGGCAAACTGAAGTAGAACTTGGTTTTATTTTACTAAATCCCTAAGGGAAAGGATGAGACCGGTTATTATTAACTCTAGGATTTTAGAAAATTCTTTTAATTCAGGAATGACCTTCATATTTGCTGCTGAACTGAACAACCCTCACCTTCTCTTTCTTTTTAATTTCCTCTTCTTTCTCTAGAATAAACAAAACTAGCTTAATTTTTCCTTCAAGCTCTCATTTCAAAATTAGCTATGTGCACTTCGATAAAAATGCAATATCTTGTTTTCTAATCAAGCTTTCCCACAAAGACAAACAGTATTTTTTTTACTAAATCTTGCTGCATAGCTGGCTTTTTTGTGTCTACTAAACGCAGGAAACTAATACTCCTGATCTATTAACATATTCAGTGTATTTTAAAGTGCTTCAATTCATCTTTAATAAACAAGTCACAGCTTTTGGCTGGGATTTTGAGGATATGAAGTTTTCATCAATGTTGCCCAGCCCCACCCATCTATGTTTAGTTAACAGATATAGAATGCACAGAAATTTATGCAAAAAATCAGATTTGGTAACAATTCATGGCTCTTTGGAAATACTTGATTATACAAGTTTTATGGCAATAAAGCTTTGTCTTCCAAGGTCTAGAAAAAGGCTCAAAATTAAATTAAAATTGAACGACTAACAGTAGAGGCATTTAAAAAATTAGATTTCCTTCCCCACAAATCTTATTCCTCTGTCACAATTTCTTTGTTCAGAGATGTCACCCTTGAGAGTGCCCTGGGAATGAAACCTAGAACATTCCATCTTCTACAGTGGCTACTTGCCAAGAACAAGACAGTTTTATAAAGAACAGCTTCTCTTCTAGAATCCAAGACCATGATGAAGGTTCAGCAAGGAAGCTGCTTTGATGCCCACAAGCAGATTTTGTTTTCTGATTATTTATGCTTCTGAGTTACACAAATGCGACCAAACAAATATGATACCAATATGAAGAACTGAGTTAACATTCCATAAATTATATCACCCCTGAGAGCAAGTATGGCCTGATGGTTAAAGTGTTGGACTAGGAGCAGGGAATCTCAGGTTCTAGACTTCCACAGAAACCAAGTCATTTTGCCTCACCTCTAATTAGTATCAGGCTCTTCAAAAAGTCAGCTGATAACCAGAAACCCTCATCATGTCATGCATTGATAGCTTTTCTGTAAGAATTAGGTAAGCAACGTGTAAAAAGAAGCAGAAGCTGCAATTATGTGGGACAAATGAGGAAGAGGAGAAAAGGAGAGATTGTAGAACAGGTAGTCCTCAACATATGGCCATGTTTGAGCCCAAAATCTCTATGGTTAAGCAAGAGACTAATTAAATGACTTTTGCTCCATTTTATTACTTTTCTTGCCACAGTGAACTGCAATCACTGCAGTTATTAAGTTAGTAACATTGCTGTTAGGTGAATCTGACTTTCCCATTGACTTTGCTTGTCAGAAGTTCACAAAAGATGATCACATGACACTTCTTCAGAGCTATTGAACATTTGTCACTAAACAAATGGTTGTACATCAAGGACTACTGGTAGTACTAAATACTGTATATAGTGCCTTCACCCATCAGATACATTGGCCCTTTCCTTACAGTGATGAAATCCACACCAAATGCTTAAGCAACCATGAGGTTCACCTTTGATCAAAGGGAGGTGCCCTCAACTTAAGGATCTTAATTAAGGATTTAAACATTCTTCTGCAATTATGATTTTTCCCAAAAACTGCTCTGAGTGTGGGTGGATTGTTATTCCAGTGGCAAGAAGAGTTGGAAATGGAGAAAGTGATAGCAATCCTTGATGGAAAATGAAAGAAGAGACAGTGATAGAAACTGATTTAGGATATATGTTTGGATAATAGGAGTGTTGCTGGATTGAAGCAAGTAGAGGATAAATAGAAAGTGGGGTGAAAAAGAGAGTAGAAGGCAACAAAACTTGGTTTAGGTGACTTAAAAGATAATAATGGTGAATGTGATCTGCTGGTGGCTTCTGGAGGTAGACATCCGGTTATCTTCGAGACCGCCTTCTACAGCATAGCGACTGGTAAGATCCCATGGGATCGGCCTCCTCCAGGTCCCGTCGGCGAAACAATGTCAGCTGGCAGGCCCACGGGGGAGGGTCTTCTCTGCCCCGGCCCTCTGGAATCAGTTACCTCCCAAGTTCCAGACTACCCATACCCTATTGGCTTTTGCGAAGGCTGTGAAGACCTGGCTTTTCCGGCAGGCTCGGGGCTGTTGATCCCGCACCACAATTCTGCAAGATTCAGCCTATAATGGTATGCATGGTTTAGAAAGGTTGGGTTTTTATTATACTGCTGTATTTTTATTGTGAGGTTTTGGGGGATTTGAGGGTTAGAGGTTTTTAAACGTTTTAAACTTTTTAATGTATTATTCGTATTGTCCTGTTGTGAACTGCCCAGAGTCCCTTGGGAGTTGGGCAGCGTACAAATACGAATAAACTTAAACTTAAACATTGGAGGGCAGATTATCCAACTGCTGGGCATATTCACCCAGTGAAGATGGTATAAGCCATAGAGAGACATGCCATTATAAGACCTTCTAAGGGGACGAGAACATATAACAGGTTAAAACGGTGATTTGGAAGGTAGTTTGGCTCCTTCAAGATCTGCCAAATTGACCTGGCAACTTGGAAAAGAAAGTGACAACCTTACAATTCTCTTCCTATATTTTCCCTTTCAGTTAAGACTTCCTGCTTACTGTTTTCATTAAAATAAAACTGCTTTGAAATCAACTGCATCAACAGCTCTGGTGCTTCTCCTAATCGATTTCTCCTCCTCTTGCCAACTATCTGCTGCACCAGGCGCCATATCTCATTGCAAATATATATTTTTTTTAACCAAGCCAAACTTTACAAATGCCAGTGAGGAAGAGGAATGCAGTCTGAAAGTAGAATCTATCAAAGGTGAAAGGGTGAATTTGCGTAATCCAGGGGCACCAGTCAGAACTGGCATTCAGGGAGATGCAGCCGCCCTTGCTGCACAACTCCATTTAATACATTTTTTACAAGCGATAAAGGAAATGACAAGGAATGAGGGTTCATTGGCACACTTGCCAATGAAGATGGCAGAGTTTGGTACAAATCTGTATTAACAGAATAACAGAGTTAGAAGGGACCTCGGAGGTCTTCTAGACCAACCCCCTGCTCAGGCAGGAAACTATACCATTTCAGACAAATGGCTGTCCAATCTTTTCTTAAAAACTTTCAGTGTTGGAGCATCCACAACTTCTGGAGGCAAGTTGTTCCACTAGTCAATTGTTCTAACTGTCAGGAAATTTCTCCTTAGTTGTAGGTTGCCTCTCTCCTTGATTAGTTTCCACCCATTGCTTCTTGTCCTGCCTACATTCTGTCTTTGGAAAATCAGCTGACTCCCTCTTTTTCATGGCAACCCCTTAGATATTGAAACGGTGCTATCGTATACCCCTAGTCCTTCATTCAATTAAAGATCCAGGACAGATCATCAAACGTCAGCAGCCCTATTTATGACCAGAACGCTCTTGTAAGTTGGCATTTTAAATTGAAACAAGGAATAAACCACAGATCAGGGATGTGCTAGAGAAGATGTTGATTAAAGCACATTTATAAAAGATTTCCTTTGGGGGTAGGGAAGATCATCTTTAAAGGCCAGAACTGCATTTATTTTGAATCTTGATGAGCAGCCTAAATTCCAACTTCTAGGTCTGCTGAATCACAATTGACTGAGGAGCTGCACTTTTGAAGGATGGGGGGGGGTGGGGTGTGAAAAAATCAATATCAGCCATCAAGGGAGAGATCAATCTGAACTTGTTTTCACAACTGCTTTGAATGTGCTCTAAAGGACACTGCAGCAGCAGCAGAACAAAGGAATAACGCTAACCAAGCCAAGGGATCTGTTGGTGGGAAAGGAAGGAAATGATCCCAGTTTGCGTCTTATTACTAATATATTTAATCTGAACTGAACGGTCTATTTTACAGTAATCAGACAGTGGGAGGAAGGAGTGAAAAAACCCCACCAGGCTAACCAAGAAATACAAGCGATAGATATCAGGATACAATCAGCCACTTGCAGCAGCCAAATAATTGGCTGCTGTGGCATTTTCCACTAAGTCGGAGAGATAAGACTGAAGAGATCATTTCAAGAAGCTGGTTATTAGAGGTTAGGAACTGATTTGGTAGCAAAAGAGCCCTGTAAATTACAGTAGCAATGTAAGCACTGGAAACTTTTTTTTTATCCTAGAAGGACATCGCCTTTAGAATTTAATTCCTCATCCCAAGCTATACTTCAATAGTTCAAAAAAGGAAGGAGAATATACTTTAAAATAATAACCGGTGATCACAAAACCTTTGTGAAATTGATCATGTTTATATTAGGAAGTCGATCAATATTTGTAGAAGTCAAAATGTGGATCTTGGTCAAGAAATGGGACATGTAGTACAGTAAAACAGATACAAAATGGTTCAGTTCTACCACCAAACCATGACGTATCATTGCAAGAACAAATGGGGCCATATCTTAATCTGAATTATTGTCTCAATCACTTCCTTTGTGACATAGGGCATAACACTGGTTTACAGGCAAGCTATGATTTGTGGACACGGATGAACTGCATTCTTAAATATTAAGTCAAAGGATAATTTTATTCAAATTGGAACCAAATGCCTTTGATTTGCTCCTCTGGAGCAGGGAGAAAAAACAAACTTAAAGCTTCTGTTGTAGTAAGCCACAATTTATCAGGTCTGGAACAAGCCCTCCTCATATCCAAAATTCTATCTGATTTGTTTGGCATAAGTGACTTAGTAGAGACAATTATCGAAGAACTCACAAAACAACAACACAACCTGAAGGGACCACTTCAGTTACAGTCAGTCAAAATAAATAATTCCTCACTTTAAACTCTTATCTGTAAAAAAAAATAAATTAGTTTCAGACTAAGTTAACTTTATTTTGAGATCAACTTTAACAATTTCTATTCAACCTCTATTTTCAGAGATTGAAAATGAATAAAGCCTCTACAGTGGAACCTCAGGTTGCGAATGCAATCTGTTCCGAGATTGCGTCTGCGACCTGAATTGGTCACGTCCCAAAGCAATGCTTACTGCGCATGCCCAGGCAATTCTGCGCATGCCCAGATGGGACAACAGCACAGAAAGAAAGCTTTCCATGCCATTTTTTGTTCAGAAGCTGAGTTTTGGACCGTAAACCGATCCAAAACTCAGTGGAATTTTCCGTTCAGAACGCAAACTGGTTGCGAACCAAAGCGTTCGCAAAGCAAGGTTCCACTGTATTTCCATCCCAATTTTATTACACCAAGGCTGTCAAACTCCTGGCTCGCTGGCTAGATGCATCATGCTCTGGCCACGCCCACGCCCGTGCCCGATTTAGCAAAGGGGGAAAAAGTCCCGGCACATCATGTGATGCCACCATGACACTGTGAGTTTGACACCCATGTATTACACAGTTGATCCTTAGGTGCTCATTTACCGCTGTTAAGCAAAATAAGACCATAATTTAATATTTCCACCTGAGTTGCAAAATTCTCCATTTTAGTCAATGGTTGAATTTCAAACATTCAGTAATATTCTGATGTTGGTAAGCAATTCTGTTTCTAAAATTTTTCAGGGTGAAAAATGGAAGAAACATTATCCCTTGCTTTTTTTGAAAAAAAAAAAAGTAGAATTAAACTGAGTCCTTCTTGGTAACCATTTCATTTTTTCTCTTTCACAGTGACAAAACCTAGTGGCGTAACCCAGTTTCCCACACATGAAATCAGTAGTCCATTCACTGCTTGTGCCATTTCCTCTTGAGCCATCTAGGCATTTTCTGTGTATTTTGCATTTCCAGTTTGACACTGAACAATCCAAAGAAGATACCTGACAATCCAGCAGTTATGGAAGTGTTTTCTGGATATTGCTTGTTCTAGTAGGATGGATTTGGCAGGGCAAAGGAAAGAATCATTCCTCATCTTAGTTAGCAAAGTAGAAAGCAGTCATTGATCAACTAAGGAAGGGGTGATTGTCCTTTTTTCTGATAGCTTTATCTTGAAGAAGGATAAATGGAGGCCAGATATCACAAAGAAAACATATTTTCTTTTCTATGCTAGAGGAAATCCTTCCATAATACAAAATACATTTTCAACATTTCCTTTTTTTTACTAAGTTTTTCAACACACGGCTCGACCATACTCACATTTGGAGTGTCTGTCACACAAAGCAGACGTTCTCATGTCACACAATCTTATTGTCCCCTTGCTGCTGCTGTAGACGAAGGTGTTGCAGTGATGCGGATGGAATTCTGCAGCTGTAATCACTTCTGTCAATTCTTCCATGTTTGCTGGTTTTATATCTACAATATCTGATGCGCGAGAGTCAAGGAAACATAAATAGCACAATGTAGAATTTCTCAAAACTAACCTCGGGATGATTTAGGATATGATAGAGCATGTTAAATCAGAACTTGGGTGGTTGGGTTGGGTTGAAATTGCTATTCATTCATTAGGGAAACTTTGATCCAGTACTTTCTGCCTTAAAACACTCTAACATACAGGACTTTTATGAGGTAAAATGGAATCAGTGACAAAAGGACATGTTTCATCTACTCTCAAATGCCTGCTGAATAAAAACTCCAGCATTTATCCAACAACTGAGCATCATCTTAATAAAATACATATTTCCACATTTCGACAACAATCCTTAATGGTTCCAGCTACCTAAATATTCTAATATCATTAGTCTTGGCATTATATTGCTATGAAGTAAAATACAAAAACTTGTCATGGAGCAAATATAGCAATGGGAGTTTACGTTATAAATCTGTCAAAGCTCTCCATGTTACCATCTTTTGGTTCAGAGAAAATAATGGATTTTTCACATTGCTTTAATTCCAAACTCTGCTTCATTCTTGCAAACCTTAATTACAAATCCCAGAATTCATATTTCTGCTCTGTTAATCCCTATTTAACAACCTTTGTTTTTTCTATTTCTTATATTTACCACCAATGCTGGAAAAATTTACTACAGGTCATCCCCGACTGACAACAATTCATTTAGTGACTGTTCAAAGTTAGAACGGCACTGGAAAACATGACTTATGACCATTTTTCACACTTATGACCATTGCAGCATCCCCATGGTCATCTGATCCCCCTTTTTAACCTTCTGACAAGCAAAATCAATGGGGAAGCCAGATTAACTTAACATTTAAGTGCCTAGAGGGAGGGCATTCTCTGTGGGGGCGCCCGCCTTATGGAATGAACTTCTGGTGGAACTCCAGACGGCCCCTGACCTCTCCTCTTTCCGTAAGGA
>JANHFR010008597.1:126968-138001 GCA_032468015.1 Mimophis mahfalensis | reverse complement strand
CTAGTATGATTGGCAGTTCAAAAGCTAAAGTCATTCCGGGATGCATCAGGAGGAGGATAAGGCTTTTGGAACTGACAGCACCCTTGGGACAACCATGACCTGGATGACTGAGAAGAAAGATACTGTCCAAGAAGTACCTATCTCTTGTACTTTAGCAGAGCAAGCTTTTCTGGTGCAAAGATATCACTTGTTTACTCATCTCATAGCTTTATCTGGATTATTTGCTGTTGCATTTCCAGTGTTACTGTAGCCTACTTTCCATTACTTATGTATGTCCCAGAGGATTCCTCTTCTGGCATATTTTTAGAAGACAACGAGAGAAAAAACAATGACAGTGTAAAAAAACAAGGGCATGTCTGTTATGGGGTTTTTTGCACAGCATCAGTAATGTGGCTATTTTTTTCTTAAGGAACTGCATCTTGGCACAAAGATGCACAAATGAAACAAAACAAAATGTTTAAAAATTATGATATTTATGTAGTTACCACGTACATCCAAATTATATCAAAATAACCAAAATATCTTTACAATCCCCAAGGCATGTCACAATTTTTGAGCACCCCTAATGTTTGATAGTTCAAAGTTGAAAAATTTGACCTACCCTACAAAGAAAGGGAGGGAATATGAAATCCCCCTCCTCTCTAATGCAGCCACAACGAACTGTTGAAAGTGGAACAAGACATATTTCCTGCCAGTGTTAAAAACATGAAAGAAATGTACAGTAAAACCTTGGTTCGTGACCACAATCCATTCTGGGATTGCGGTCGCAACCCGAATTGGTTGCGTCATGAAGCACCGTGCATGTGGAGGCAATTCTGCGCGTGCTCAGAAGGGAAAATGGCACAGAAAGGAATCTTTCCATACCATTTTCTGTTCGTACCAATCAGTTCACAAGCCAAGGGAGTTTTGGCTTGTGAACTGATTCAAAACTTGCCTGGAATTTTTGTTTGGAACCTGAATTGGTCACAAACCGAAGCATTCACGAACAGAGGTTCCACCCTACTGCTTTTTAAAGCTTGTTTTCTTATGCAAAGAAAGATAAGAAAGAATGCTTTCTTCTTTTTTTCTAGTGATTAAGAGCACAATTAACATATAACTGTTGATGCGTCTTTTCTAAAACTATCCAAAATTAATGGTAACGTGGGAAGGAAATTCAGGCCTCTGAAATATCCCTATGAAGATTGCTACTTGGGTTGTTTGGGAATTCATGTTTGGGTCCAGTCTTACTTGAAACTCTTTGAAACCAAAAGGGTTAAACTTTAGCTTGCTATAGTTTTGAAGATTTCCTATACAATACTTGCTTGCTGTATTAATTTAACAAAATAGTCCTGCTATAATAAATACAAACTACTCACAATTTCCTGCAAGGGTCATGTCATTTGTTATCAAATATGTCAAAGCCAGATAAGAAAAATAACTTTTAGGAGACACTGCTACTTGAATCCCCTGGAACTTGCAGCTGGTCCCGAGGCTACAAGATTTCTGGAACTGCTTTTCCTGTTTGCAGGAAGATTGTACGCAGTTGCCTTTGAGGAACATATTTAGTGTCAGCCCCCTACTTTTACAGAGCCTAGAAAAAGATCCCTTTTTTAGATTACAGAACTAAACATTTTTAGAAGAATTCTAGATGGGTTTTCTTTTATTGCTACATAAGTAATGACTTAGCACCTGGTGTGCAGTCATTCATATACAACTCTGTTAGTAAATGTCACAAAAATGACTGGCTCAGAAACCCAACTGTTGGACATCCATCTCTGTCTTCCACCAGGCAGCAAATTCTATTCCCTCTTGCTTCAATAATGGACAAATTCCGCTTGAAAGGAAAACTGAAGACTTTTTAATAAGGTTACACGCTATTGGTCAACCTCCAGACTCTCTAGGCCTCCACTTTCCTTTTTTACTGCCCAATATTGCACAGAAAATTGAGATGGTGATTTATATGTTGCCAACTTTCCTGACACAGGTATTGCATCTAAAGTTTCTGCAAACTAACAGCAGACTTCTCTCTCTCTCTGAAAGCCAGCTCCCTGCTTTCAAGTCCCTTCAAGCTGTCCAAAAAATGGGCACTCATCTTTATCTCAGTATCCTGAACCTGTCAATATTACAATTCTCCAACCAGAGCACTAATCCTCAAGAGCCATACAGTGATTCAAGACTGGTATCCTTGTCCTATAAAATGATATATAGGTGGCATCTCCCCCCAGCAAAAATTGCAAAAATGTTCTCAGGGATATCCCCCAAATGTTGGAAATGTTGAAGAGCTATTGGAATGTATTACCATCAATGGAAATGTTGAAGAGCTATTGGAATGTATTACCATCAATGGTGGACGTGTCCCCGAGCAGGCAAATATTGGTCTAAGTTACAGGCATGGACATTTGAGATCACGAGCTGCAGAATTAAGTTGAAACCGGAAACATTTTTACTAGGTATAAAGCCAGAAAAGATGAGTATAGATATATGGTATCTGGCCCTCCATATAATTATGGCTGCAAGAATACTATATGCCCAGGAATGGAAAAGCAAATCATTGCCACTAGAAAGTGAAATGATAGGGAAAATAACGTACTGTGCAGAGGCAGACAGGTTGACTAAATTGTCAAAGAACAAAAAAGACTCTGATTACTATCTGTGCTGGAATCTGTGGTATTTATGATGGAAAAAAGATGGACTAAGATAGGATGGAAACCAATAGGCGAATAAGTAGATTGCATAACTTATGAATGTAAAGATTGGTGTGTGCTCACTGCAATTACTTATTTGTATATATGAAGTGTTTTGTATTTTAAAGAAACTGTAAATAAAATATTTTAATTAAAAAAAAAGGCTGCTATGCTTGCCTGTATAAATAACTAGATGACATTTCTTTCATTAACACCAGAGGTGGTATTTAGCCAGTTCTGACAGGTTCCAGAGAACCGGTAACAATAATTCAGAGAACTGGCAAATACCACCTCTGATTAGCTGACACTGGCAAATACTACCCTTGATTGGCTGACAGCATAGCCATGCCCACAGAACCGGTAGTAAAAAGAATTGAATCCCACCACTGATTAACACCTGAAAGACTTATTGCAAATTTACTGGGTGCCTCATTAGGCAGGGCTGGAAGAAAACAAAATTCCAAGTGGAAAAGATTTATATCCTTGCAGCACAGAATCTAAATGCTAGATACCCGGTCATCCATTGCCTAGATAACTGAAACACTTTTAAAATAACTTCTTAAGAACAGAGTCCAAAACCAGACATTTTGCATAGAACTGTCAATGGAAGATAATCTAGCTGAATATTTTTTAATCTTAATTTGATGTTCTGGTATTTATTTGCACCCCTCTGTCTCTTACCCAGTCATGTTGTGTCAGAAAAGTCTTTTCTGGTCCATTACTATGTTAAGCCAACAAAATGCCCATGAAAAAATAATCCACAAGCAAGACATAAACGTGATACTTTCCTCTTCCTCTTACCTTAACAACTGGGTTGAGATAGATTCTGCCTTTGCAGTTGGAGAAAACATATAAACAACCACATGATTAGTAGCCACTGGCAGCCATATATCAATAAATGGGTCATGAGGAAAAAAAATTGAAGTAGAAGTTAATCCAGAATGTGATCAAGAGACTGGAGCAACTTCTCTAAACAAAATATGGACATTTCATGGTATGTGGACAAAATAAAAAACAAAAACAAATCAGCAGCAGTATGACAGGAATCCAACTGCAGTGACAGGCTTTTTCACTTTTTAAAAAAATGTTGTCATCCCTGGCTAAGGTTTAAAGTGCTATTTTGACAGTTTTGCATCTTAAGGGGTATTTTATTTTACTTACTCCTTTCTCAATCAAGAGCAATTCTAGGTACCCCAACCATGTTAGAAAACCATGGATTATACCTTTTTCAAAGCAACCACCCTGTATGTCAAAACTTTCACTGATTTACTCATCCTAATCTAAGAATATCTTTCATCAGTTTGTATCTATATGAAGTCAGGATTGCTGTTTTTGTTGTATTGGTGCAGTGTGTGTCTCATTTTATTTGCTTGTACTGAACCACATTTTCTGTTTTAATGTGCACTGCCTGTTTACAGAGTTATTTCTGGAGCTTTTCACAGTCTCTTATCTAAATCACAAGCCAATATGGCAACTTCACTGTTCATTTGTCACTCAGATTATGAGTCAATGAAAAAAAATATGATTCTAATATTGATTGTAGGAGAATCACTGTTTGCATTTCCCTTCTGTGAAAATAATCCATTTATTCCTAACTTCTGCTCCCTTAGCTGCTAAATCTGCTTTGAAGTTTTTGGTGAAGGACTTGTGAGAAGAATTTTAATATTCAAGAAGTCCAGTCTTTTTCTATATTCTTAGAATACTTTCAAGGAATCTTAAAAGGTTATTGTGTCTCATTCAATAAAAACTAATTTACACAAAAGAGGAGTAGTTTCATGAATTGATATACGTCTGATATGTTGTTGATTACAGTGTTACCTTGGTACTTAACTGCTTTAAAACTCATCAAATTCGGTACTCAATGCATTTTGATGTGAAATTTTGTCCCAGTACTCATTATTTGGTACTCAATGCACAGGCTACAACTTGTCGGTATCATTTGCCTTGTGATTCACTACATTATTCCTTATGGGAAGATATTGTTTCGTACTTATCGTTTTTGGTATTTTTGAGTCTTAGAATCAATTAACTATGAATACTGAGGTATCACTATATAATGGTTGACTTTGATTATACTGGCCATCTTCCAGCCATCCATTATACTATTTGCATAATCCTGAAAAATGTAAACAATATTCATATATTACGTAGCCATTAATTTTTTTTAACTATTTAACAAAGTAAAAATGTTCCGATTTCTTCAGTATCTTTTTGATGTCATATATAAATGTTTTCAACTTTTCAAAACATTTACAATCTTCCATTTACAAATACATTGCAAATACATAAATGGCAATCTTCCATTTACAAATGCATTTTATTTTATTTTATTCCATTCTCATCATGTTTCTACTTTGTTTGCTAATCCTCAAATCATTCACTAGGTTCTGGGCATCTCCTAAAATTAAGTTACTCTCCTTTGGTTAATGCCATGTAATACTGCTCTCCTACTTTGCTTTTGTTATAGTCAAGTTTTTTATTAAAAGACCATTTGTCTAAAAAATTTTTGCCTCGAAGCTCTGATCAGAATGCTGTGGCACAAATACAACTAATATCCTGTCTCTCCAGTTTATGTCTGAGCTTCATATTTCAGTGGAATTTTCTTATTGAGCATTCATGTGATTAACAGTGCTTACAATGCCCAGGGCTGACAGCAAGAGGGCATTGCGTGCAATATTCAGTAGCAACTCTTTATTTTTTTGTCATACATAAATATAAAACATTAAAATATCAGACCTTTACATTAGAACATGTCTCCCTGGGCAAAATCTGTGAGAAGCAACGAAAACTAGAACTTAGGGAGCTCAGTGTCAGGTTCCAAACTCCAGACTGATAATGACCAACTTTGTTACTCCAAGTTACAAGTAGCTAAATATATGACAGAATGCTTGTTTTCCTTCTAATAGTTCCTGACTCAATGAATGAATGGCCTATTTAGTTAAACAAGATTGAAGCAGAAGAATTGGAGGGTTTGCCAACCTTGATAGGCGTCGGTAGAGATTCTCAGTCATCTAGGTCATGGCTGTCCCAAAGGTGCTTTGTTCGAAGCAACTGGACTTTCTTGATTTTTCTTTTGAAGATGTTTCACTTCAACAACCTTCTAAAACAGGGGTCGGGAACCTTTTTCTCTCAGAGAGCCATGAAGAGAGCCATATTTTAAAATGTAAGTCCGTGAAAGCCATACAATATGGTGCTTTCACAGCGGCAGCGGTGCTTTTGTAGTGGCGGCAGCGGAGCTTTCTCGGTCCGCCCATCTGCCCGCGAGCCAAATGCAGCCCTTAAAAGAGCCACATCTGGCTTCCCTACCCCTGCTCTAAAAGGATGCAAATTACCAGAATATAAATCCTTCCATTCCCCACTCTCCTTTTTTATTTATTTTATTGACACTATCGTGTCAGAGCTGAAGAAGCTTCTTGGATGACGTCTTCATAAGAAAAAAGCAGGAAAGTCCAGTAGCCTCCTGAAAAAAGCATCTTTGGGACTTTGGATGGGAGGCTTGAATGATGGCATATGTGCAACTACACAGGAGAAAGATCATCTCTCACCCTTTTCAGTCTAGTTCAAAGTTGACTTCAGAACGAAGTCTACCATGGTTGCATTCTCAGATAACTTCCTGTAGGAAATAGAGTGTTAATCCTGCTCAGTTTATAGAAGCTTTTTGTATGACTGGATGTTCTCCTAGACCGGGCTAAAATTTGGGGAGTGATTCTACTTCTACGTATAGGAACAGCATCAAAAGTTCCCAAGAGTTTTGATAGCTATGTGATGGGATGCCCTGTGCCACTATTCTGTTCCTAATGCTAGGGAGATGGTCATTAGGAATTTGGTGCCAAACATCTCAATATGCTGATGACACTTGACTCGGCTGCTCAATAATGTCTGGAGGGCTTGTACAGTTTTATGCCACTATATGGAGGAGCCATAATAACTGATGACTGAATCTTGACAGAGATGTTGCACATGTGCACTTCCCAGACAGGGGAACAGAGGAGCATCCTGGACTAGGTGAGTCACACTCACTTATATATTGGTTGGGCATGCTCTCTTTGATTCTTCGCAGGACTGCAAGTTCGATGGCTAAGAGTGGTTATTGGATATCATCTCTGGGCTTTGCAGGACAAGAATAGCTTAGCTTTTGATCTTTGCACACTTTTTATCTCACATTTGAACTACTATAATCCACAACATATGGGGCTCTCCTGGGGCTTAAAGCTGCAGATGGTGTCATATGTGCCAGGTGGCAGGTGGGGACACTAGCCATGCACATGTTACATCTTCCTTGAAGCAACTGCCAATTAGCTGTTGAGAAAGATAGAAAGATTTGCTCTTGATGCAAAGCTTTGAAACAACAGGAGACCAGGATACTTCACATATTGCTTTCATCATGAAAGACTTGGTTGATCACTTCAATCATCAGGGAAGACGCACCAGTATTGGCAAAACACCACCTTACGGGGGCCTTCCCTGTGATGGCATCGCCATAAGACGTTATTCGATCTCCAAATGTTTGAGGCCCAGTAAAAATAATATATACAGAGGTTCCAATTCTGTATAGATTTAACATTTATACAGAAGTGTTTAAAATTGTCTAAGGCAGGCTCCCAAAGGTATAAGCTTCAAAACAACTAACATTTTACAGGGGTCAGCTATTTTATATACACACATATACACTCAAGTGCTATTTTTAGAAACTATGTTTTCCCATCAGAATATTGTTCAAAAAGCATAAGAAATGCAGACTGCTACCTTTACATTGCTTCTGAAAATCAAATTTTCTGCTACTAGATGCAGAAGCTGTTTTGCTCCATAAGTCCCCCTGCCTCCCCCCGCCCCCGGTTTTGGGTTCATCAAAGGAAAGCGAAAGTATCTTGCTGTGCAAAGCACTCCAGGGAGACATTTGAAAATCTTCCCTTCTAACTAACACTTTTAAAGGTTATTAAAAGTGTGAGGAAAATATTCCCATCAGTGCTTCAGTCCAAGCTTGTTTTGTAGCATGCAAGATCAAAGTCAAAACATTTCCCTTTTAAAGAGATTTAAATCCTAGATGTTGTTTGTGCTAATTATTTCTCGCAACATCCTGCAGAATAGATGAAACCACAGCCATTGGGTTGTTCCAAGACTCCGGTTATATTAAATCAAACTCCCATAATAGGAAAGGTTTTATGCACTAGTTGCTCTTACAAAGGAATAATGAAAATTGCATTTAGAAATATCAATACAAGTCAAGAACGGGGAAGCACAATGTTTGGATGAGTGAGCATGCATCAATCAATTTCTTTCATAAAGTGTCTTGTATCACCTCTTTATTGCCACAGTAAGCAACCTAAAGAGCCCTTCAGGTATTTTGAACAACAGCCCTCATAAACTTGGAATGGTGGTTTGTAGTTGGGCCTGATGGGAATTGGAATCCAAAACTTTAGAAGATTGTTAACGCATCTTAGTTTATACAAGGTTTTTATACCACCAGATGTTCTCCTAGACTGGACTGAAATTCGGGGAGATGATTCTTCTACTTGTAGGAACAGCATCAAAATTTCGCAAGGGTTTTGATAGCTATGTGACCGGGTACCATGAGTCACAATTCTGTTCCTAATGCTATTTCAAATCAAATGATGGGGATGGTCATTAGGAAATTGGTGGCAGATATCTCAATATGCTGATGACACTTGACTCAGCTACTCCACTGGATTGCCTAATCCTGCCCTGAAGAACCTGTCTACCTCAAGTGTATCTTTGTTTTTTCCTCCCTTAGTTTCTCTTCCCATCCTCTTCTGCTATGGTGGTTTCCTCTCTATCCAACATTCCTCTCTATCCAAGCAAGCTTCACAGGGCCACAATACATCTTGCACACTGATGGTAAAGTACTAATTGCCGAGACAAAAATATCTTACATGGTCCTGAAGATGTCTCCAATGGCTCTTATTGCTAGTGAGTCTCAGAAAACCAAATACTTCACTTAGTGGTAGTCCTCAACTTATGACCACAATTTTTTCTTTTCTTATGACTACTTTTTTCTTAACATGTAAGCCGCCCCGAGTCCTTCGGGAGAGAGGCGGCATATAAATTCGATTAAATAAATAAATAAATAAATAAATAAATAAATAAATAAATAAATAAATAAATAAATTGAGCCCAAAATTTACATTGCTAAGTGAGACATTTGTTAAGTGAGTTTTGCCCCATTTTATGACCTTTCTTGCCACAGTTGTTAAGTGAATTGTTGCAGTTGGTAAGTCGATCTGGTTTACCCATTGACCTTGCTTGTCAGAAGGTCGCAAAAAGTGATCACATGATCTCAGGGCCCTGCCACTATCATAAAGGCAAATCAAGTTGCCAAGTCCCTGAATTTTGATGATGTGGCATGGGAATGGTTGTAAGTGTGAAAACATGGTCATATGTCACTTTTTTCAGTGGTGTAACTTTGAATGGTCACTAAAAAAACTGCTGTTAAGTCCAGGACTACCTGTACTCCCAAGAAAAGCAATTTTTTTCTTTTTTGGGGGGGTGGGGGAAGAGTTGTCCACACTAACTGGCCTTGTATTATGCAAGCCACTTTTCCTATGAAGAAGGAGCTGAGTCACCTCCCTCTCAGTGGTTTACCAAACCTAAAGAGGCCTTTCCCAGTGGGATAAAGGTGCCCTGGAGGCAGGGGTGGGTTTCAACCGGTTCCGGCGAACCGTTTGTTATGTTTAGTAAGAGTTTGGGCGAACTGGTTGTTAAATTTAGCTACTGGTTTGGGCGAACCGTTTGCTAAATTTACCTACCAGTCTGGCGATTCATGTTGCTTTGTTTGAAAAAAAAAATGAGGCCCAAAAAACAGCTGATTGGCACAGCAGCACAGATCAGCTGTTTTTTGGCCCTCATTTTTTTTTTTTTTTGTTGTTGTTGTTGAAAGTGATGTGGGTGTAGCAAAATGTGTGCACACAGCAAACCAGTTGTTAGACTGGTACAAACCCACCCCTGCCTGGAGGCATCTTTTTTTCCTGCTGTATGTTGCCTCTCACTCATTCTCAGCTCATGAATGAAACCGATTAAACTCATCATCTGACTTAAAGATAGCATTTTCTCCCTTCTTCGGAGTCCTTCCAAGGGCAGTCTTGGGATGTATAAAATCTGTTCTGTTTTGCCACCAATTACATTAGAGGAAAGTCAGCTGACTGCTGCATCTTGAAAGAGAGGCGATAGAAGCAGGTGTGGATCAGCAATTTCATGCCGATGCAGTTTTCAGCCAGCTAAAAGCACTTGGGCTGAATAGTGGGAAAAGGTCCAATGGATAATTTGGCGGGGCCCAGCTGCTATTCTTACAACTAAAACATTGCAAAGCAATAGGCAAATTTTGAGATTTATCAAAGCTCATTAGAAGAAGCTAGGTTTTCAGAAAATAAAAGAAGGAATGCTGTTTGAATGTTATTTAGAAATCTTCCAAATGTATGTTTTTTTTACTGTGCTCATCAGCCCTTCCCACTTTTGGTTAACAAGGATTTCCAAAATAACGATGCCTACACTCCTATGCAGAAAATGTGCATGGAGAAAGATGCCAGATGATAAGGAAGACATGTTTTTTCCCCACTGATCACTCCCTATTATTTTTTGCATTTTTAAGTTAAGCAGAATAATACATTGGGGATTGTGCATGAAACAATTTTAATTTTTGCAAGACCAATATTGTCATATCTTTGCTATACCTACACATCCTTTTCAGAGTCATTCATCTTTCATACATTTGCACAATGTCCCTTTCCTTGCAGTGAACTCTCATGCACCGCTTCTCTGAGGTCAATGGGATTTATGCCCAGTAAATAAGAAGAATCCTGACTAAAAGAAAACAAGGTTTTTCAGCCTGGAGTGCAGCTCCATTTTCAACAAATATAAAGGTTTTCCTATTGATGCCCTCACTGGCAACCTGCTCAGAAACAGTACACTCTGAGTCCAGGACATGATGTCCTTCTAAAATGCTTCTGTTCTTCTGAGAGTCTTAAAAATCAATTGGTTGCTTAGATAACCTAGCTTTACATTTTTTCTTCTGCCAGCTGTAAACAGTGAAAAGGAAATTTAGATTAAAACCCATTATTGTGAACTAGAAAATTCTTATCCCAGCAGATTTTTTTTTATTTCCTTTCCCTCCCTTTTAGACAACAGGATTATAAGCTTTCAAAATGGATTACACCCAAATTTCATATAAAATACAACACAAACATTTTTTATTATAGTGATTTATTTCCCAGAATGGAGAAGACTCCTGCGAGTCCCTTGGACTGCAAGGCGATCAAACCGATCAGTCCTAGAGGAGATAAACCCTGACTGCTCTTTAGAAGGCCAAATCCTGAAAATGAAACTTAAATACTTTGGCCACCAAATGAGAAGAAAGGA
>JANHFR010008597.1:83272-94904 GCA_032468015.1 Mimophis mahfalensis | reverse complement strand
AGGGGGAAAATTGGAAAATGTATTTGTAAAACTGTTGGTGTAGGATCTCCTGCTTGGGCGAGGGGTTGTACCTGATGACCTAACAACGTCTCTTCCAACTCTGTTAATCTAATCCAGGGGTGTCAAACTCAAGGCCCGGTGGCCAGATCCAGCCTGCGGGGTGCTTAGATCTGGCCCATGGAGCTGCCCTGGAAACAGCACAGGACCAGCTTGTGGTGCTTCTGCCAGCAAAAGCAGAGCTCAGGAGACCCCATTTTTGGCTATGATGGCCTCCTGCAGCCCTCCCCCAGCAAAAATGGAGCTTCATTTTTGCTGGCAAAGGGCTGGAGGAGGCACTTGTGGCCAAAAACAGAGCTTAGGAGCCCGTTTTCTCCGGCAGAGCGCTTGGGCCACCACAGCCACCCCACCACAAGCTGGCCACGCCCACCCAGCCCTGAGGTCAAACACAACCATGATGTGGCCCTCAATGAAATTGAGCTTGACACCCCTGATCTAATCTAACCTAATCTAATCTAATCAAGCTCTACTTTTGATTCAAGATTCATTCTTCTCGCAGTTCCCTGGCCACCATGATCCTTCTTTACAGCTATGAAATTAATGGATGTAGGATTACTGGCAGATCACTCTGTTAATTCCCAATGGAGATGAAGGACTTTTTTGTGATATTAAGCTTTCTATTCCTACTTCCAAAATGCAGCAGTGTTAAAATGAACTGGTTCAGTGGGTCAGAAGCTGAATAAATTGACCTTTTGTAACCTAGCTAGACTGAAAGCAGAGATCACTCCTGTCCTTCCCAATAATGTCTCCATCACTATGACTTTCACAGACTGCAAATGTCAGAACAGATCAACTGTTTTTGCTGCCAGAAAATAAGACATTTTGGGCAATTCCCACCCATATAAGCAACCCTAGGACAAGCAGGCATGATTAATAAAAGAGTTACTGAAAACTTCTCTAGTTCAACTGCTTCTGTTTTCTCATGAATACAGTTTCTCATGAATATAGTGTTCTGTCTGAAATAAAAAACTAAGTGTTTTGGTATATATTGCTGTAAGTTATTTTATGGTATATTTAACGTGGAGATACTTTTCATGACCGCAAGGGCTAATTCAAAATATTGAGTAGCTTCTTCCTGTTCTCACAAGCACTGGACAAGACAAGGTAGAACAAACAGCAGCAACTATGGAGAGCAGATAGCACAAGACAAAGTTGTGCTTTCTGGCACGATCCACTAAGTTATTTAAACTCATATGGTGAGCTTGCACTAGCCTCTACATTATTAATATTCATTGACTTGTTTTTATGCTTTAAAAAAAAATCAAACCACCTCAGAAATAACCCTCCTCAAAACACAAAGCATTAATATTTAAAATCTCCACACTGTAATAGAAAAACCTTTTATTCACCTCCCTTTGTACATTATTCACAATGCTATGCAAGTTCTCCTTTGAAAAGGAGTTTGCTATACCAAACAGGGCAAAAAGATACATTACATTAAAAAAAAAGGCTGTTGAGAACAAGACAACTCTAATGATTTTATGGATTCTTGCCCAAGTTTCAGTGGGCAAAAATATTTTGAAAGCCAATGCTATACAGTATATTAGAAGTGTACTATGCTTATGAAGACCTAAGTTCAAAACTCTTTTCAGCCAGTTACAGTGTGGCACCGTGTGGCACCGTTTTTTGCAGGATGATTGGAAAGAGGAAGAAAGTAAAATAATCTTGAGCTGTAAAGGAGAAAGGAATGTAAGCTATTCCAGTTGTTGTGAGTCTGCAGTTCCCATAATTTCTGATTTAATGTAGGGGAAAGCTTTGAACAAAATCACTTTTCAACTGTTATCTTTTTAACATTCTTAGGTGCAGATCATCCTCCATCCTATCTTATCTTAACCCATCCCACCCCACCCCATTGAATTATTGAATTGTCCCCCAGCAAGTTGTCCTGCATTAAATGTGTTAATGGTCTTTCAAATGACAAAAAGAGTGGGAGGTGTTTCATACGGTAGGGCAATTATGCTACTCTTTGTACCTACCTTGTACAGTGGAACCTTGGGTTGCAAACACAATCCATTCTGGGATTGCGTTCATAACCCCAAATGTTTGCGCCCCAAAGCTACGCTTCTGCACATGAACAGAAGGCAAAAGGGCGTGGAAAGGAAGCTTTCCGTGCCATTTTTGGGTTGGAATCAGACCTTTGCTGAAGCCTATATCTAAATTATACATAATTTCCCCTTATGATTCATCAAGCCAAATACTTTTTATGACTCGCAGATTTATAAAAATCAATTTATTTATGGCTACCATATATAGATGACCCAGATCCAGACAATCACAAAATGGCAGCAAAACCAGAGATTTTCTTGTGCCTCTTTGTCGTTATCTATAGTAATCATCCAGTTTCTTAACAACCCAGATACAATACAGTAGCCTTAGTCTTTGAAGTTTTCAATGGAACAAAATACTTAAACTGGAGTGGCCTAGTAAACCTTTAGGTATTTTGTTCCATTCCATTGGTGTGGCACCATATGCAATTGACTGGCTGTATTCAATTTGATGGATCAAATAATGCAAGTTAGCTTGGCATGGTAAAAATTACTGCATCAAATAGCATTGCAGTGCTTCTCATCTTTCTCATAAGAGAGGGCCTGTAGCTATTACTGTTCTCTAACCTAACCTAGCTTTTGATATTTCTATTAGCACATCACAGAGATATCTTGTGCATCCTCTGTCAGGTAATCTGTATGCAAAATTGTGCCCAACACACAGGAGGAATCGAACGGCAGAGTAGGGTTTGGAAGTCAGAATGACAAATATGATGTCTAAAAAGAAAAAAAAAGCCTTATATATTAAGTTCTAAAACTCTTGGTGAGAGAAGAATGAGAAGTCTTTTTAAAGCATTTGGGACCAGCCCGAGACACAGTAGTAAACTAAATCAAAACTGTTTTTAAAAGCTAAGAGAAGATGAGTTTCTTTAATCTACTTATTCTCTACAAAAATGCTTCTCGTTCATAATATTTTCCATAAGGGATTTATGAGATACACTCACTGGGGTTCTTTTCGCCTAAAGGTACCGATGGACACATTTATTAGTCTGTATTCTATCAATACCCACTTATCTTCTCTACCTAGAGATCTCAATTCTAAGGACATACACATACATACATACATACATACATACACACATCAATTTAGTATTTTAAAAAAATCCTGGTATCATCCATCACTACATTTTGATAGCTGCCAACCAAAACATCCTATTAAAAGACTGGTTGGCCTGTGATAAGCACCCAATTATTCCTACGTATGGGGTCCGCTCATCTGACGATTCTTATTGGTGGCGCTCAAGCATGCGGGAGAGGAGATAAAATTTAATTAATAATTTTGACAGCTAGGCCAATGGCATATTAAAGGGCTGGTCCTTGCTGTTTTTCTCCATGACCTTCTGGCTTGTAAACATTACAGACCTTGACTGGTCATGAGCTCATTGTAAGCTTTAATTTATGGCACAGGTTGCTAGTCATAATTAGCTGGGCTTAAATGGAAGCTTTTGTAGGGCTCTTACCGAAAGACTCAGATGTTTTGCATAAAGAGATTCACTTTTTGCTATGCCCTGTGCACAGAATATAAAATGTAATTTCCCATGGGTTAAGGCCATGTCACAAAAGAAAGGTAGACAAGCAATTTCTCCATAGTTCCAAAGATTATTACTTGTTTCAATAAAATGTTGATCAGTGGCAACTAATGATAGGTGTCCACAGCAAATTGACTGTCATCATACTTATTGCCTTAATTATCCCTGGTCTTGCAATGAAGATACATATCTCTAGCTATATTTTAGACCATGTTGGATGAACCAAGCATCGGTTCCTGTTACAATTTAAATATGCATATTTGGAAGTAAATTTCAAAGAAATACATAAAGTTTATTTCCAAGAAAATTTCTTTTGGATGCGAGTGCATCAACAATATGACTGAAAGAAAAAAAAAAGAATCAATATGTTATCCTCCTACAACAGGCCTCAAGATATAAGATTTCTACACGGCTTTAACTGAATTGAATTTGAATTGAATTGATTTTTTTTTATTTTATTTTAATCCCATTTTATTTTAATCCCATTTAATCCCATTTAGACTCAGGGTGGTTTACAATGTGCTCAGCAACAGCCCTCATTCCATGCATATGCCTGCTCATTAGGGCTCTCGCCCCCACCCCAGCGGCATTTTACAAAGTCAGCTTATCGCCCCCAACAATCTGGGTCCTCATTTTACCTACCTCGAAAGGATGGAAGGCTTTATTGAACTTATATGACGCCCTTCTCCCAAGGGACTCAGGGCGGTGAACGGTAAAAATAGAAAATACAAATATTAAAAACATATTCAATTCAGAAGTTCAATAAATGATTAAAAGTTAAATTAACAGCAATGACCAATTAAAATAATTTAAAACACCCCCCATTCAGTCCAGGTTGGCCATCCGAAACAACCACGTCTTCAAGTCGCGCTGGAAGGAGCGGAGATCAGGGGACGTTTGGAGCTCGAGGGGTTTAAGAGTTCACTATTTGTTTTCAAAGGGAATCCGATCCTCCTTCCAAATAAAGATACAGGTAATCCTTGAGTTGCAACCACAATAGAGCCAAAATTTATGTTGCCGGGTGAACCATTGGTTAAGTGAGTTTTGCCCCTATCTTACAACTTTTCTTGCTGTATTTGTTAAGTGAATCACTGCAGTTGTTAAGTTAGGAACACGGCTGTTAAGTGAATCTGGCTCCCCCACTGACTTTGCTGGCCAGAAGGTCTCAAAAGGGGATCACGTGATCCCAGGACACTGCAACCTTTCTAAATATGAACCAGTTGTCACGCGTCGGAGTGTAAATCACATGACAATGGGAGGCTGCAATGATCATAAGTGTGAAAAATGGTCCTAAGTCAGTTTGCCATGCCACTGTAACTTTGAACAGTCACTAAATGAACCACCTGTAATGAAAGAAATTTTATTGCATAAGGGACACAAGGCTCTTAGGCATAATAATAAAAAAACAATATTGGAAAATATGACAAATGGAACATGTTACAAATACACTCTGGGATGAACGGAGATTGAGAACTTCATATCAATGTCTTCTGGAGTTGGGTATCATTTAGACTTAATACATTAGATTAAAAATTAAACTTACAATTCAGTTAGGAAAATCACTTGCAAATATATACCCATAATTTTTATGTTGTGAACCAGGGAACTCTGAGGTTTCTTCAATAAGCAGTTAAATAACTGTAGCTAAACTCCTCTGCAAAATAGGTTGTCTGTCAATGAAAATAATTTGTTAAATTCTAAGCAACAAGGGAAGAATCTCCAAACGTTTTCTAAGATATGTTCACTTCTGGAAGTATAACAGAGAGATCTAGCAAGGGTGCCTCTTTTGAAAAAATGCCAGCCAGGCCTATAAAACTATATTTTATATATTATAGGAATCTCAATATAATAACCCAATGATACCAGATGGATTTTTGGATCATGGTCTGGATTACTGAACAATGGATTGTCCGTCAAAAAGACTGACAGGAATGTGTTTGTCAAAAGGATGAGAAGGTTCATAAGGAGGAATGATGAGTATAGAAATAAAAATCCTGAATTAAGGATTTTAGATAAAGACCTGATAGAGTGCAGGTATATTGCTGCTGATAGGGGACCTCTTAAATCACTCATAGGAATCACACTGGTTTACAAAGTCAATGTCCTTCATTAGCCATACAATAATGCTCAGAAAACAGAGGACAAACAAGATGAAATTGATTTCTTATACAGAAAGGCAGCAGTAAATATACTATGTAATGGCTATTATAGAGGCCTGATGGGATGATTTCATGACTGGACTATAGCAACTGAAGGATTCTATTCGTTCAGAGATGGAGAAGTATACCATATGATTAAAAAATGCCCATTTCTGTTTAGAAATCCAATTATCTCCATTTTCCTTAGAGCACTTTGAATATAGTAAGTTGAAATCTTCAGAAGCAAATGAATTGTCTCCTAAAATAATAAGGTTCTGTATGATGGTCTGATCTGGCACTGATAATACATCTGTGATTATTTTTAAGGAACTGGTGAAGAGCCAGATCAGTAGAAGAAAATAAATGTCTTTAATATGGGACAGTAAGGAAAAAAGACCCAGGGAATTAGAGACTTACCAGCTGGGCATCAATATCCATGATAGCAGATCATAAAGAGAAAAATATATGATGGTATGGACTTGTCAGGAGTAATTAAGAAGATACATTCTTCTTTCGGATTTTGATCAGGTAAATTCCATAATAGTTTGTAGGAATACACTAGACATAATATACCTTGTTTTCACAAAGTACTCCCTGATATGCTAATTATAAAGCTAGTTAAGCACGATAATTAAGTGGGTACATAATAACTTGAAGTCACACCCCCAAAGTGTTAATCAAACTGAAGGGAAAATCAACACTAGTAACTTGGATTAGAGATAGAGAAACACTTATTAAATCTGCAGATAATTTAAGATTGGATGGAAACATTATTACTCTGGGATCTATAAAAAGAAAAAAATTGCAGCAGCAAGAAATGTAACAGACAAGTGCAAAATCCACTTAGGAAATAAATGTTAAATACATAGGAATAGAATGTGACTTTACCTTATACAGAATAATACTTATAAAAAAGATCTTGGAATAATACTCAATTGCAAATTGAAAATGTGACTGCAATGTAATGTGGGTGCACAAAAGACAATATACAGAGCTATACTGTAATGTCAAAATCACAGAAAATAATAGTTCCACTTTGTTCTACTTTAGTCTGAAATACGGTAAACGATATTTAGCTGCCTTAAGCTCTACCATTATGAAGATTGCAATCTAAACTTGTACAGTTACTGAATTCTAGCTGATGTCGAACAAAATATGCTTTACAATAGATTTGAAGGTATAGAAATGCTTTTGTTTGCTTGTCAAACTATTTTCCAAAGCAGCATATTTACAAAATTGGTTTTACATCAGATTAAACAGGACATTAAGCAATTCATTCTTTAACTGCTTGTTCCTTTGAGACAGAAATGCTTATTCCTGTTTCAAAGAAAGGGTGCTGGTAGAAAAATGAATGTAGTGTGTAAGGAAAAAATATTCTTGACAATTTAGACTGGAACTTGGTTGTTAGAATCCAACATATCTAATAGGGAACAAGGCTGAGTAAGACTCAACCGCACAATGACAACCCCTTGACTCTTCAGTGAGAGTCACGCTGTTTATAAATCCTGAGATTAGAGAGTAATCCATCAGATTTCAGACTTTAAGATTTCAGATATCCGTATTTTTTGGGTCTATTTTCTCTCTTGTTATGGGGATTGGGGAAGGGAACTGGAGCGCAGGAAAACCAGAGATGGATCCAGCTACCTAAATCTGTCCATGCTGCCAGAGCCCTGTGAATGCTCAGCTCACTGGAAGTATTTTCAGAGGGGTAATTAGCATCCGTGGACTTTGAGGAATGTTTACTCTTCTAAAGAAAGTGAGGTTATTCACACACACACAAAAATGCCACATATGTAATCCCATCAAAGGGTGGGTGGGGAGAAACAGAAAGGAAATGGCCCATCAAGACAGTATCTCAACTGCTTGTGTGATCATGGCTAAAGAGAACTAGATTCTATTCTGCCAGCATGCTCATAGGGGCATTTGGCAGATTGGCCCCCAAGAAGGATGAATGGATGAGTGTACATAAAGAGAAATCAAGCTCACACACAGGGAGAATGTAATTAACTCAGGAGGCCGCAAGCAAAGCCTTTGCAAGCCAGCCTGCTTGAGCTTGGTCCAAGAATTGAAGCCTGAGGCAGGAGATTAGCAAGCATTCACATAGTTCAAAGCCCAGGAACTCCTCTTATCCAATAAGCTGGTTGGAGTTTGCACATCCAGTACAGTAAGGAACTGCTTCTCCCGTTCTTTTTATGTTCTTTGGTTTTAAAAGTTTTGATTCAAAGATTTTGCATAGATAAGAAATACATTCGAAGGAAGGAAGGAAAAATTGTAAAATAAATGTGAAAAAGAAAAACAGGAAGGGGGAAAAAAAGTAGGAGGATATACAAATGAAAAAGAAAATAAAAAGTACAGAAGACACATACAGGTAATCCTAGACTTACAACAGTTCATTTAGTAACCGTTTGCTGTGACAATAGCATTGAAAGAAGTGACTTATGACTGTTTTTCACGCTTATGACTGTTGCAGCATCCCTAAGATCACATGATCAAAATTCAAACGCTTGGCAACTGACTCATATTTATAATGGCTGCACTTTCCTAAGGACTTGTGATCACCTTTTGCAAACTTCTGACAAGCAAAGTCAATGGGGAAGCCAGATTCACTTAAAACTGCGTTATTAATTTAACAACAGTGGTGATTCACTTGTGGCAAGAAAGGTCGTAAAATGGGGCAAAATTCACTTAACAACTGTCTCACTTAGCAACATAAATCTGGGGCTCAATTGTGGTCGTAAATTAAGGATTAGCTGTATATGAAGACATGCTTCTTATCTTAGCAGTTATACAAAAAATTCTAATCAAATCTTTCTCACGCAGATTTCATAATACTGTACAGTGATTGCCTTCTTTCAACACACTATTCTTTCCTATCATCAAAATTGTAAAATCACAAAATCATTTTCTTTCCCATGCAAAAAATCCATAAGAGTTTTCCTGTCATTGATGAATGTCAATAATGACCTTTTTCAACAAAGAAGTCAATTTGTCCATCTCATCAAGTTCTGTTAATGTAATAGGTTATTATGTATTTTTGCATAAGGTTATCTTACTCCAGTTATCATATACTGAAATAAACTTCCATATACTGAAATAATCTTCCATCCTTTTCTGTTTAGCCATGGATCCTATAAGGAAAAGTTCTGGTTCAACTGAAAATTACACTTCTTTGTATCAATGTATTTGAATTAATTTTTAAAGGTTTTTTTTTTAACATGTCCACCAAGCATGATAAAATATCACTTCATGTTGTTCACATTTCCAACATGCATTTCCAACATGCAATCAAAATTCTTAGCTCACTTTATCATATACCTAACCCGCATTATGGAATTTACATTTTAGAAATTACATGTTTATCATCAGAACACAATTACATTTTTAATTCTATTTTACTTTACTAACTTTTTATATGCTTTCTGTGGACCAAATAAGGTAGGGTGGTTGCCAAGTATTTTCTACCAGTGTGTTTATATAACAAGAGATTTTATCTTTTATCTCAGTAATACTTACATGATGTATCTACATGAGACAGATCTGTATCTTTAAAAAAATGAAGTTGAGTTTGACTCCTAGTGACTGCATGGATGTATCCATGTGGCTTTTTTGGCAACGGTACACAAGTTGTTTGCCAAAGCCTTCTTATGGGTTATTTTTCTGACTCCCAGTCTTATGTGTGATCTTGGAAACAGTTCTAGGCTCAAAGATCAGTGTCCTACATTTGAAGGACACAAAGGCATTCATGGACATGTCAGCTGGAGAATTCTACTTCTAATGCAAATTAAAACAGTGTCAAATACACAACTATTTTTATATAATGTTGGTCACCTAGCAGCATTATGAGAAATCACCATTATTTCATCTCACATTTCATGAAACTTGATTTTTTAAAGGATACTAAGATGCACAGTGTTAAAGAAAGGAAATGATATTTTGATTTCTTTTTATGAAACTGAAATAATATTTTGAACATCGACAGAAATATCAACAAACTGTTTTGGAATTTTTATTTATTCTTTTGTTAGTTTACATTGATGAAACAGAAGTTCTCTACAAAAAGACTGAAAAAACCTCACTAAAATGGCAGTGAATATTCTCCACAATTCGTCTAGCAAAATTCTATAACTTAAGGATTCTCCCTAGCTCCCAAAAAACTGATTTTCTTTCAACAGAGAAAAGCAAATCAAAATATGTTCCTTTTTCAGGATGCCTTTTATTTCTTAGAAGATTGGCCAGTCAAACTATTCATATCTAGATATTCTGAAATTTTAACCACAGCCTATGTTCACTACTATCATGGAAATTAAACTGCAAAGTACTATCTCTTTACTATTAACACATCCAGACACTACCAAAAAATAATAAATAAAAATAAAAAGACATTTCAGGTTCTAATAAAAACAAGACACTCAGTTAATTCACAGTCACAAATGCAGGCAGTTCTCTGGGTACAAATACCCACCTGAGCATCTTTCTTAAACAGTATAGGGCAGAATGCTAATTAACCTCAGCTGTTGGAACAACGCCCTAAATGAAACATGACTCAGAATGAGTTGCACATCATAAGATAATAATAAAAAACAATCCACAATGCTCTGGAGACATTAAGTGATTACAGAGAATTGTCATTTGGTTGATTTTCACACTTGATTAGCATATGTATCATTTAACGAGTGAACATGCTGAGGATTGGAAAGATGTAAGAGACCTCTTCTTTAAATGTGAACTGTAAATTGAGGTGGCCACACTTAAAGAGATCTTAATCATGGCGGAAAAACTATCACAATCAATGATAAAAAGACAGTATAAAAGAAACGGACTCTTTTCCAGTCAAATAGGATGAACACCAGGCAGGTATGAAAAATATACAGTTGGAAGGGTCTATTTAAGGTGATGAAGACCAATTCATTGTTGTAGTTTCTTAAGGCCACATACATTCAGCTCTTTCAATTTCTTCTCGTGGGATTTAGTTCCTAGTCCTCTCATCATGACAATTATCCCCCTCTAAACCTTTTTGCATTTCTTTTAATTTACTTGAAGTGGGATCTATGAAACAAAATGAATTGAAAAAAATACTGTCCAGGATTTGGAAATTATACTTCAGTTGATGTAGGTTAAAACATTGTTGGTTTATATTCAGATTTTAATTTATTACCGTACTATTGCAAGGTGGCTTTTTTTTTTACAAGTTCTACTATCAAGTCAGATATTGATTACACTACATCAATGCATTTGATTGTTTTTCCATCAATTGAAGGTACTTTAGATTTCTCAGTTTTATTTTATTTTAGTTAGTTAGTTTCTCTAATCCATAAGGATCATTTTGAATTTAGGTTATATTTTCTAAAATTATCAACTGTCTCACCAAATCTCAACTATCTCTACCAATGTTCCAACCACTTCTTCAACCAAGTCATTGACAAAAACTAAGAATACCTGTTCAATTTGAGAAGTACTCTGATTACAATTTGCAAGCCAACCACATATCTAACCATTGTTATATCTTCCAGCTAATTTGCAAGCTGGAAATGCTTGCAAATTAGCATGTTATGGTGTATTCCCTCAAATGTTTTGCTGAAGTCAAGAGATATTATGTTTACAATATTCCCAAAATCAACTGAGATTCTGACAAACTGATGTTGTCTTTTGAGAATTACCACATTTATTTCTCAAAAAACCCCCCAATAACCCCATGATCATGTGTGGGCCGTTGCCAGGGGGGCCTTTGCCCAGGTTTGCCTGGTGCACCAGTTGCGCCCCTATCTGGACCGGGATGACCTGCGCGCGGTCACTCATGCATTGGTGACCTCTCGCCTTGACTACTGCAACGCACTCTACATGGGGCTGCCCTTGGGGACCACCC
>JANHFR010008593.1:15158-29588 GCA_032468015.1 Mimophis mahfalensis | reverse complement strand
AAATAATTCAACTTTTTCTTGAACTTTTTCTCTTTTCTCATTTTGCAATAATATACTTTGAATCTTGAATAGATTAGATATAAACACAAACTAAAAAATAGATGAACCTGGATTAATAATTTCCATTAATGATATATATAATGCACCATTTTAATGTAAAAAATTCTCATTTGAAAAAAGGAATCATGCTCTGACATTGGATTGCAGGTCTGTTAGTGAACTTAGCTTAATAAAAAATATTATTTTGTCATTTCCTAAAAATGTCACCTATAGAGATGTATTTCCCTGATAGATGTAATAAATTGCAGCATGAAATCCAATGATTTACAAGATTTAGGTACCACTTCCCAAGCCATTTACTTAATGTACTAATAATTATTTTTCTAGATATGTAGTTCTGGATAGAAATATCAAATATGGACATTTAAATTGCTTGTATTTCTTTTTAAAATCATAGGTGTACCTTACCAGGATATTAAAGTACAGGAAATTGTGGCTAAAATTTATGTAGTTCAGCCCATTTGTACCTATGACATCATTCAGACATTTCGAGTAGTTTAAATTATGGAAAGAAGTTGTAATACATTGAAGATTGCAGGAGGTTTCTGCAATCACCCCGTTTCTTCCTTTACGAAACCAGGATAAGACATTCCACTTTCTGGCCAAAAACACCTTTCATTTTAGAATACTTTCTTCAGATCCAGAACCTTTAGGCAAGAGAAGTTCTTCAATATGAAATAAACTAGTTCTTTCTTTTTCATATTCCATTATGCTTATTGTACAGATAGTGTGCTACAGTACTAAGGATATTCGTTTCTCTTTATATAATACAATTCAGTGCTTTCTTATAACTGCAGTTTCCTTTATTTTTAATCAGTTAATTGAAAAATCTGCTGTTGTATACTTTATACTCATGCTGAAATGGGAAACTTAGTTTTTGCAATCAATATAACCATTTACAAATATGAATTATCTCATTAGCAGCCATAAAGAATTAGGTCCAAATCATATTTAAGTTAGTAGAGGATAGGAAGTAACTAAATTAACACACTGTCTTTGTGAATAATGTATTTATCATATTAGTGTAGCTGCCCATCTCACATAATGATTCTGGGCAGCATACATGATAGAACAAAAAGCATAAAATTAAATACAGAAAAACCAATTAAACCACAATTTAGATTAAACAAAGCAAAAAACAAAATGGTACCCAGCATAGAGTAATTACATCAAATGGCAATCATAACCACATAATAAGCATCACTCTACCATAGGATCCCAAAGCTCATTGACAAAACCATGATTTTACAGCATTCCAGAATGCCAATAGGGTTTGGGGAAGATTTTCTTGGAAAGGGGGAATGATGTTCCACAAGGCAGGGTTACAGCAGAAGGTGGTTTCCTCCTAAAATTCACCAGAAAAAAATCTTTCTAGGTGACAGGACCTGAAACATGCCTCTCCTACTAGACCAGTAGTTCTCAACCTTCCTAATGCCGGGACCCTTTAATTCAGTTCCTCATGTTGTGGTGACCCCTAACCATAAAATTTATTTTCACATGGTCTTAGGTGACCCCTGTGAAAGGGTCATTCGACCCCCAAAGGGGTCCTGACCCACAGGTTGAGAACCACTGTACTAGACCTTATTGGATTGGTGAATATCACTGGGAGAGGTGTTCCTTCAAATAGCTGGTCCCATGACATGTACAGGTTTAAAGATCAAAACCAGCACCAGGACATGAATGACCAGCACCAGCACATGAGTGACCATGAGTAGAGCCTCCCAATCTAGGAATGGATGCAACTGGTACACAACAAGAAATTATGCAAAAGTCCTTCTGACCATCACTGCCCCAGCTCTTTGAGCAGGAGTTGCAAGTCCATGAGAGCTCCCAAATTTTGATCAGATTAGGATCATGAAACCCCATCCAGGACCAAGTATGGTAAATTTCCAGATACAGAAGGCCATAAAACCCAACAACACTCTAGTGTTTAGTGGAAGACTGTTGTTCTTTATCTAAACCTTCACACCCTCCAGGCACTGAGAAAAGACTTCAAAAGTATCACTTAATTCACCAGGGTCAGAGATGTACACTTTGGTGTCATCAGGTATTGATGATATCTCACTCCATGGAAATAGATGATCTCACCCAGTGGCTTCATGTAGAGGTTAAACAGCAGCAGGGACTGAGAATGGGACCTTGCTTCTGATCAACACCAACTGGCCTTAGAGAAAGGAAAGAACCAGCACAGGACTGTCTGCCAAATATCAACTCTTGAAGCATATAAGAATAGGAAGTACAGAAAGGTATAAGGGTTATTTGACTTTCTTTATGATGATAAATTATAAAATTTATAATAATGGTAGAGATAGCTTTCAAAATGTTAATAGGAGCAGGGCTTGAAGTGTGTTGGAAATGTTAAGCATTTTATTGTCTGATTTGGTTCCATAAAATTATCAACAAAATCCACTCGGCATGAGAAAAATTAGTATAATGTGCATTTCATTGGTTGCATAAAAACAATATCATCCTTTTATATATAAGATGATGTAGTTACTGGGATTGTCTTGGTTGAAAATGTATTATACAAGGAAGAAGTAGTATACAAGAAAGAGACATTTTTGTGAGCATTTTGCCTCCTAAATAAATGTATATTCTATATACAAACGTTGTACATACATACACATACATATATATTCTGTTTATATAGCAAATATTTTGCATGGAAATTCAGCGTAGTCCTATATAATAAACATATTTTTTTTCCTTAAGATAGTAGTATATGTATAGAAACAAAAATCTCAGCTAATGGAGATTTAATTTAGCTAGTATGACAATATAAATGTTCAATAATAGACAAAACATAAATGCCTAAATTATTTCAGTCCACCAAGTAAAATAAATTTAATATTTTTTAATTGCCAGGTAGAAACTATGATTGCACTTTGCCTGTAAATGTGCATAAAGGAACATCTTTTGCAAACTACAGTTCAGCTGGGGTTTTTTCAACCACCCAAGTACATATAAAAGTCTTAACAACAACTAGGATATTTTAGAACTGATGATAAAAGGAATGCAAAAGCTTGTTATTGGAGTGCAAAAGCTTGTATACATATATTGTTATACATATGTATATATGGCACATGTATAAAAATAAATATGTGCACCAAGATCATTCCATAGAAAGGAAAGCAACTGAGTTCCCGGAGCAGAAAGATAGGAGGATCCAATGGTTAGAGAATTGTCCAGTAGGAGGATGTAATAGTCTTCAAATTGGACTGAATAGCTTGCAAACTGTTTCTAAAGTGTCTCAGTCCACACATTTAAAAAAAAAAAGTTTAAATTTAAATTACCACAAGCACAGGACAGAATCAGATTAAACTTTAAGTGTAGATATGTCCTTAGTGTCAACTATATTGCTATATCCTTATAAGATTCATTGATGTTGGCTGTTTAATTTTGAACGTAATTATGGTAATGATGTCAAGGGAAAGCGTAATAAAATATATGAATATGGTTTCATCTAAAATCTAACTGCATTGCAGAGATGCTCCTTAGAGAAATATCAGATACCTAGATCATATATAGTCTCAAGTGTTGTAAAAATGCCTGAGCTGTGTTGAGATTTCAGAAAATTTAATCAGAATAGGTTGTGATGGGAACGAAAGCTAGGGTTTTTGTGTGTGTGGTATGTGCCAGATGGTGATTTTTAAGACCAGAGCCACAAAAATGAAAAGTTTGTGCTTGAGTAGCTCCATGTATATTTTGATGTACCTTTTTATTGTTAAAAAAATTGAAGGGTGTTCAGGGAAAAAACTTGTGTAAATTGGACTCTTTTTTGGGGGGACAAGTAGTGCTTTTCTGCCTATTCTTTACTGTGATGAACTGATGCTGTTAAAATGTTTTTTTTACATTACTAATTCCTTATCTTCATAAAGTTAATATTATATTTTCAGTATTATATGGCATTAATTAGATTCTTGGGATTCGTAATTGGTACACCTTTGTATATTCCTTTTGTTTCTGGAAAAGAATCAAGGGTACTGGGAAACAAAATCATTTGGGACACAAAATCATTTGGGGAATATTTATAGGTTCAAGGTAGTGAATTGGCATCCTTCAGTCTTGAAAGACTATGGTATCGTGCTCTGAATTGAGGTTCTGGAACAGAGTCCTCTCCAGAGCACGAAGCCAGGGTAAGTTGATATGGAGGGTAGGCTATTACCCAGGCAGCAAATCCCGCCTCTCCATGTCACTGAAATAGCCCAATGGAATGGCAGGTGCCAATACAATTGACCCCAGCTGCGTCACAGGAGTTGCCAGAACATGGTTGCCCACAATCACAAACTGCCTCCGGGACTCCGGCTCCAGATTTAGCCTCGAGGTTGACTCCTGAAGCCTTTTCCATAACAGATATTGCCACAAGGCAGTGGAGGTTTGAAATAGGAGTTTTCCTTCTCCTTCCTTCTCCAGTGGATCACATCTGGTATAACCTGTCTGTCTTGGGTGGCCCTGCACAGCATAGCTCATAACTTCATTGTGCTATGTTAGTGATAATGAACATTACTGGAGGACTACTTCCAGTAGAAATATAGGCATGGGCAATGTAAGTATATTTTGGCAACTCTGCATTGATGACAACGTTTGCAGTTAACACAGATTTTGGATAATTCTGTAAATGTACTAAAAATATTTGGACCCTCTTTGATTGCTTAAATTTTCCTGCCAGATGTGTAACACTTCAGCTTCCAATAATTCCTGCCCTAATTTTTCTATCCAAATTACACACAGCCAGTGATGAGTCAATTGTCCGTATGGAGACTCCATATATCCTGGCCAAACCAATATGTAATGCTAAATGGAGAAGGCTCTAATTGTAATTTGTTCACCTTCTACATATTCTGTTCTCAGAGAAAATTAATACTTTTGCTAGCCTTTATGAATATGACTTCAGCAGGTGAAGAGTATAGCTCTGACTCTTCATTTCTTATATTCAGTGGCAGCTTTCACAGCCTTAGAGCAAAAAGATCAGCTATTCAGTTAGTGATCACTTGTTAATTCTTGGCTGCAGCTGTGAGTTGAACCCTTAAGTGATGAGACACCTACACTGCGTGCGAAAGATTTTTTTTAAACTTCAGTTAACTTTTGTGGAAATTTCCTGATTTGGGGAGTCTCTATGCTGATTTATGAATGTACTCCAAATTTCAGAAGTAGCTCCTGAAATACCAATTAAAACAGGTCATAATTATTTCTCACCACATATACATTGTGATGTTTTAAATTTAAGGCAGCAAAAGGGATAAATCTCCCTTTGCTTGCAGGAGTTTGACCTTGACCCAGGCCATCTGTTCTTCCCCATAATGATGACAATAATTCAACAAAAGATTAGCTACAGTATACCACAGTTCAGTACAGGGATATGAAAGTGAGGAGGAATGCCCAAAAGAATGCAATAATTTATTTACCTTCTCTTTATTGTGTAGGAAATGTGGCATGACCAGGTTATCTTGAAATATTTCGAGGATGAGAGCAACCAGGGATGATGGAAATTAGAGTCAAAAATATCCAAAGGTCATCTTATTGTAGAGTGTTGGCTTAGTTGAATAATTGCATTCATGAAGGAGGAAAGTAATCAGATACTATAAAAATCAGAACACTAAGAAAAAATGTGAAATGACAGGGCAGTTGCAGAATAACCTTGCTGCACCTTTGAGGAAAAATGGTGAATTAAGTTTGCAACCTTACACAAACTAAGGAAATCCAACTTAAAGGTACACCATTTCTCATAGAAATATGCATAAATTCTATCTCATTTGTTCTTGAAATACGAGGGCAGATTTCATCTTGTACATATGAGCCAAAACATGCATGGTTACAAAATTGCATGCTGTTGGATGAGGTCTGTTCCATTTATGAGACAGGCAATATCTGGTATGTCCCTGTGACCTCTATTGAGCCATATTACATAAAGCATTTTTATAGTCTTGATTATGCTTTCCAAGAAAGAGGAATTATGCCCTTTTTTTCACATACATCATGTTGTGAATGGGTATTCAGAAATTAGCATACTACCGGTAGGAGAAATTTTTTTGGGCTGTCTACACTGTATGTGAACACCAGGCATTTACATAATGCAAAATTATTGTATTATGCACCTGCCTCAGGCAGCAAATTTTGATATCACGAGAAAGCAATAAATAGCTATTAAATTTGGTACTGCTGCATTTTTTCTGACAGAGAAGAAAGATGTGCTTGAGGGGACTTCTGACTTGAGCAAAATTCACTTGGCTAATTTTAGGTATTATACACATGCAAATTGAAAGTGAAGGAAAGCTATTTGGGACATAGTTCAAGTGAAATCATTAAGTAATGCATCTCTTGATTTCAATAAGCTAAAACAGCCTGAACACTGTACTTTATTATTTTTCAGGAAGTATTAATATTCTGGATTAAAGAAAGAAAAGTTGAACAAAGGGTCAGAAAAAAACAAGAATAAGCTTGCATAAAAAGATAGGGCTCCACAGTGAACAGCCTAAATTCAGATTTCAGTTTAAGGCAGTTAAATACATGATTAACTTTAGGAATGTGCATTGAGAGCCATTAAATCCTTGCTTGATGATGATGAGTACACACTTGAGTACATTCTTAAATGTGCTGTGTGAGACGTTGACAGCTAATGAGTATAAAGAGAATGTTTTAGTGTGAGCTGGGGAAGGGTTGCCCTCCAAATATTTAGGACTACAACTCTTAACAGCCCCCAGTTAGTATGGATAGTTATAGTTAATAGTTATAGTAATCTGGAGTGTATTATGTTGCCTATCCTTCTTTAGTGCATGCACTTGTATGTTCATTAAAAATGCATAATGAGTCAAACTTCATTTCATTTGACCTTTTGAACTACTTATAGATGCGATACTTTGATGATGTGAGAGACCTGTTTGCTCTATTTCTTTCACTTGTTAGAATACTGGATTTATTTTCACTTTTGAATGTTTTTCCAATGTTTATTGTAGAATGGGTGTTAGCAATAAGCATTCAAAATTGTGATTATCTGGAACAGTTCTTCCCATTTATATCCAGAGTCTAGAAAAGAATGAATATGTTTATTGCCTTGACTTGGTGTGCCATGCTAGATTAATTTACCTTTCAGATATTTTTGCAGAGGGCAGTCAGTGGCAGTTCTATGAAAGCCGCATCTACGTAACTAGTAAAAAGTGTCTCCATTAACCTTGTGAATGATGTGACAATTTGCTTCAGAGGTTTTGTAGTCTAGGAAATATGGATGGCAGCACCATCCGATTTTAGTCTTGTGCCCTCCAGATGCCTTTGAGTACAAATACAATTTCCAGCCAATGAGATTGTGAAAGCAAAATCTTGCTGCAGCTAGGATATGCTAGTCCCTCCTGGTCATCTTCACTGCTTCATTCTCAGTTCAGCCAAAGATTGAAGATACCTTCCTCTTGCAAACTATGAAAAAAACATAATATAACCTATCAAGTGTGTGTGTGTGTGTGTGTGTGGGAATGCATTGTGGAATGTGTGTGAATGAATGGGGAAAGGGAAAGTAGAGAGGATAGAGAAAGTGAAGCTAGGAGGGCAGCAAAATATCTGGCCAGCTGAAGAAATTGTAGGGTGGGGCCAAGATCCCAACACTCTTTACATCAAACTCATGATGTCATGGTGGCATTACATCACACATCGGGGCTTTTTTCTCCTTTGCTAAACTGGGCATGGGTGTGACGCATCTGTCCCATGGTCCAGGAGTTTGACAGCCCTGCTCTAGTGCTATTCAGGGGAAAAGAATGACATCAGTAAGAATCCACTGAAGAAAACAAGTATATCTAGAAGCCCAAATATGGATTAAAAAAAAAAAATATGTAGCATGGATAGCAAGCAATGAATTGTAATTTTTATTTTTGATGTTATCAGGAAGAGGTAGGTGGGAGGGAAGTAATATCCATATATCAATAGAGCATGGTTCTAGAGATATACCATAGCTGTAGAAGTTAGACTAAATGTAGAAAGGCTAAGAGACATAGAACCAGGACCCAGATATATGAATAAAAATTATATAAAATAGATAAAAATAAACATAGCTATATCACAGGTATGAGGAATAGAATAGGACTAAGAAACAGAATAAGAATAGACATATTGAAGTACTGTGGCAAGGCTACTGTTTATGAAAAGCCATAATATCCTTGATAAAACAAGCATTTATTTTTTGTACTTCCCAAAATATTTTTACCCTTTTGCACTCTGTGGAATAACTCATGGCTCATCTTGTAGAATAACTCATGGCACTAATGATGATGGGACTTCTTGTTCAGTTCATCTGGAGGGCTTCAGATACCTTATGTTCACCTTCTGAAGGCACCTTGGAAAGCTAGGGGTTTTGCTGATTAAAATAATTTATTCAGGTAAGATATGCACATACATTAAGTGATGTAGTGATTTGGGTTGATTTTATTCTCTGAGGAAGTAACTTGAAAATAAGGTACTTGATTGTTCTATTTTATTTAGCTAAAGTGGATTTATAATAGGAGAGATAATGTATTAGCTGTCAACTTCTGAAGCTTGTCACTTACTGGAGGAGGAGTTTATAACTCACAGCAAGGATATTTGCAAATGTAATTTGCATTGTGTTACAAGCATGCTCACAATTTAGTTGAGGTTTTTGGGGACGGCCTTGAAGAAAGCATCCAGGAGTATTTGCAAAAAAATAAAACATAAAAGATCAGCTTGACTTGGAAAGGCAGAGGAGCCTGAGAGAGAAACTCAAGATTACCCTAATTGGCTCTCCTTGGTATAAAAGGGAAAAGAAAAACCATGTCAGGCTTTTAAGAGTCTATAATTATAGCTTACTCTATATTAATAAAGCAGAGTTCTAAGATTGTGCATGTCTCACAATTCCTAAACTTCTACTTCAGAGGACTAACATTACAGTACTGCATGATGTTTCTGATGATGTTTATATATTTTAGAAACTATTCAATAATATTTCATTTTAGAATATGTATTTTATTAGAGACTATTTGTAGCTGCTTGAAGAACAGATAAATAACAATAGCCATTATTATTTAGGTATTACAAGAGATGTTCTCTGGGTCTCTATGGAATTGATTGATCAGTTACCAGGTTTTAAAAATATTTAAATTTTAAGTTTCTAAGATGTTTGTCTATGTTTAAAATATAATGAACCTTATCAACAACACAACTAACACTGTGCTTTTATTCTCTCTATTGAAATGTAACTGGTAGCAGATGTGTCTGTTAATAACTGCAATATGCCAAATGAAAAAATTATTGCATATTAATATAAAAGCATACCAGAACTTAATTCTGATTTGTTTTAGTTACACTGTAAAAGATCCAAGAGAAAAATGATGCAGTTGATGAACCCCCTCATCTGCAGCTGTTGCATTATTTCATCTCTCCTTTTTCTCCCACCTATAGTTTTTTCCCTTCTACTTTCCTTTCCCATTTTTTAAACTGAAGGATAAAATATGCTACTGTAGATGAAATTCTTGATTATGGCCTAGATCAGGGGTCTGCAAACTTAAACACTCAAAGAGCCATTTGGACCCATTTCCCACAGAAAACACCGGGAACCAATAATTGAACAACCGGTATGACTGGGTGGGTATGGCCAACTCACATCACTTATTCCCACCCAGAGCCACAGTTTGCAGACCCCTGGCCTAGATTTCTAGTTTCAAATTTGTGGCATCACATTGCCGTCATGTGATGAATCATGACATTTCCCCTTTGTGGAACTAGGGTGGGCATGACTTGTGCAAGACGCATTGGCCCACTGGCCACCAGTTTGACACTCCTAGATTAGATGAAAAGCTTTTTTGGTGATACAGAATCAAGATTCCAAAACATTACTTTTTCAGTATCAGAATTCTGAAGAAATATTAAAAGGTAAAGCAATATAAATTCATTCCTGCTTTAGGATCCAAATTTATTGAATTAGGAAAGTATGGTAATGTAGTTTTATGTACAGAAATTATATGAAATAGTGACAATTAGTATGCTACATATTATAAATCTACAAAGTGTGTTAGGCCAACCTTGTTCTATTATGATAAGCTGTAGATGGAATATCTTCTTCTAACATTGTTTTCCATAACCAAGCTACTTTTAAGGAAAATAATAGTATTAATAGTAGCTGATATTCTGCTTAAGTTTGGAGCAATTACTCCACATAATTTTGTTATCAAAATTATGCTTTACTTTCAAAGGCCCATGCATTTTTTTTCCACAGGATTTCTGATGATCGCACATCCATTGTCTCTCGTAACCTTTCATTTCTTACATAAAATAGAACATCTTGGTGACTGTTCTGTTTCCATGGAGACTCTCTTTGAATGCAGTTATAATTAGCATGCTGCAGCCACAGTAGATTGTCCTTTAAAAGAAATAAGAACATCGTAGAAAAGATGTGTTATATTGTCAATTTCATAACATGTAAATGGAAGCAGTTTCTGCAAAGCATGAGGGCACACTATGATCTGAGGAGTATCAATTTACTAAAGCCTTAAAAAAAATCTTCTGATTTCTTTTACACAACATGTGCAATTGTTAAAAACCCACATTTGGCTATATGCATAAATTAGATTGTTTTAAAACTTACTATGGTCTGGCTGTGAAACCTATTGGTCTGAGATTCATGTACATATGTTTTTATGCAAATATATGATCCACTTGTGTCAATTATTGTGCCACATATTTGGGACTGTGATAACCGCTTGCATCTCTTAGAGCAGGAGTGTTCACTCTTGACAACTATAAAACTTATGGACTTCAACTTTTAGAATTCCCTAATTAGCATGGGGATTCATAACTGACTGGGAATTTTGGGAATTGAAGTCCATAAATCTTGGAGTTGCCAAGATTTGGAGACTCCTGCATTAGAGTCTTAAAAATTATTAACATGAATTCATGAATAAAGCATACTGGTGGTGAAGCTAAAAAGATGGGATTTTTAACATTTGTGCTCTCTTGAGAAGAGCAGCTGTATTTAGTAGAACGAAGCAGCTGGGCAGAAGAAAGTGTAGGAGAAATGGTCTTTGAATGAACCCAGTTCTGAGAGATTGAGAGGAAAGGCTTTGCTCATGAAGAGATTTGTGAAACAAAAGGATACAGAGACTTAACACAGTTTTTTAGAATACAACCAGAATAGGAATATTATTGACAAATGTGATCTAAGTTATGGGAGAATCAGTTATGGTAAATGAATGTGTCAAAAGGAATATTCATTAACAGTTTCAGGGTTAAGGGTATTTAGCCTAATTAAATGATTCAGGGTTAAGAGTATTTATCCTAATTTCTCAAAAACTCTCACATGATTTTTATTCTTAAATAATCATAAAACCAGCTGCATAGTCTTAGATAATTCACACTCTGAGCCCTAAGAAGAAGGCAACAGCAAACTATTTCCGAATCTGACCATGAAAACTGCTTTCCACGCAATCGCTGGAGTCAATGTTGACTCAAAAGGCACCTCTTCCCACACAAAAAACCAAAACAAACAAAACAGCTTCCAAAACCACAACAACCAGCAAAGGAATCATATTTAGGTGTTCAATTTGTTGGCTAGCCACAAAAAGAGAAAGTAAATAATCAGTTTCAAGAATGCAGATGTTCAGGAATTCAAATACTTTCAGAAATGAATCAAGCAGCTAGACAGAATGCAAACTTTTTCAAAAGACAGAATAATTTTGCACATATGGGGAGATGAAGAATAGTTCAAGTTAGATAATTGTTCAGCTTGAAGACACTTAGAAATAGTTGAAGTAATATTTCCGTTAGTGAATGGGTAGGTAGGATGCTGACTTTGAGCATCCATATATCAATGGACATCCTTTTGTGTTGTCAGGGTCCTTGATTTATCAGATTCTCTAACACAGGGGTGTCACTTCCCCCCCCTTCGCTAAATGGGCATAGGCGTGGCCAGCACATGACACATCCAGCCAGTGGACCCAGAGTTTGACAGCCCTGCTCTAACATCATCAAAAATGGGGTCTCTGTGAAGTTTAGAGGCGACTTATATGTAAAGATACTGCTTTACAACATAACAGTTTCCCTTTTAAATTAGCATAAAAAATAAAACGTAACCCTATAACTCTTTTTATTTAGACAGCCAATGATAGTAGAACAGCAAAAATGGGTGGGCAAAATAATTACATTACTATATTGATTGAATTTTATACCAGCCTTAAATTGGCACAATCCTTGTTTTTAAGATTATCAAGTAATTTAGAAAAATAGCAGTTCTAAAGGTAAAGGTAAACATTCACCCCGGATATACGTGCTAGTTGTTCCCAACTCTAGGGGGTGGTGCTCATCTCCGTTTCAAAGCCGAAGAGCCAGCACTGTCCAAAGACATCTCCGTGGTCATGTGGCCAGCATGACTATACACTGAAGGTGCATGGAACTCTGTTACCTTCCCACGAAAGGTGGTCCCTATTTTGCTACTTGCATTTTTACATGCTTTCAAACTGCTAGGTTGGCGGAAGCTGGGACAAGTAACTGGAACTCACTCCATTACGCAGTGCTTGGGATTCGAACTGCTGAACTGCCAACCTTTCTAAATGACAAGCTCAGCATCTTAGCCACTGAGCCACCGCATCCCTATTATAGCAGTTCTATAAAATGTTTATTTGGGAAAGTTTCTCCCATATTTTCCTGTTCAAGCTTGAGAGAAATCCACTCTAGAACAAAATTTCCTTCTGGTTCCTTGCCCATTATTCCAGAAATGTTAACAGCATATAATTCTGGGCTTTTGATTTTTGTTTTTATTTTGCTTTTAGGATGCAAAGTGTGTGCTAAAAGTGTCTGGGAGAGAATGATATTTTCTTAACAATGGGATCACATCTGAAAATCTTTGAGCAGGTGGACAATACTTTCCAAATGCATAATGAATAATCAGTAGTGAGATTTCCAAATATAGTCAGCTGTGCTTGCTTAAGTGACCATATTGTAAAGGTAATAAAACCAGCCAAGGTAGTGTCAAAATCCAAAACATATATCTTTCTAATAATCTTGGTCTAGAATGAATCAGAGAGCCATTTTGGTGTGGTGGTTAAGGCAATGGCTGTAGAAATCAGAAGATTGTGAGTTCTAGTCCTTACCTTAGCTAAAAAGCTAACTGAGTGACCTCAGGGCAGTCCCTCTCTTTCAGCCCTCAGAAAGAGACTATAGTTAACTGCTTTTGAAAAAAACTTGCCAAGAAAATTTCAGGGACGTGTGAGACTTGAAGGCAGAATACTAACAATGAAACTGTAAGTACATAGCCTTCTATGTTGCAGTGAAGGAAGGTGATCTCAGAACCGAGAACACTAAGTATAACAAGTACATCCACAGACAATAGCAACATTAATGTATGGATATGGATTTGATCAAAAGGTCATGGTTATTCAGTTGTGAAAGCCAGTGATTTGTGTGTAGGCTGCTTGAGGTTATCTCTTCTGATTAAAAGACTTTTGAGTTGGCTTTTACCATTATTTCACAGTGTAATGACTAACCCCATTGTGATTACAAACAATCAGAAACCAGTTGTAAATTGATGGCTATCTGTACAGTTAGGGAAAAAACAGTGCAGTTTTTGTCTTTTACTTTCCTATAGGGCTTAAAAAGCAATAAGTTCTATACAAGTAGTGATCAACTTGAAATCAAAATTGTACCTTGCCCAAAAATTTGGGGTTCAATTGTGGTTGTAAATTGAGGGTTACTTATAATACATCTCCTAGTTAGCATCCGGATCTGAAATAGCCATTGAAAAATTCTTTTTCACTAATGAAAGTGAACTGATACTAACTGCCTTAAGAGAAAACTTTTACCCAGTTTAGAATATGGAGCCCAAGTGGGTCTTTATATTGGGAGAAATATTTTTGAGGTGGTTCAAATCAAATTTCTGGGGTACAAATTTTCTGTACCAAGGACTAGCTAGTGGCCTTCTCATATTAGAAGTAGATTTGCCTAAAGATGTAGTTAGAGTATGGAGGCTGTTTTTAATCCAGTGGTTAATGCTCCTGTTTTTCCCTTAGGTTTACTTTCACTAGTAATGGCTGATGATGACCCAACAAGATGCAATAATATTATAGAACAAAAACATAATGACATTTGTGCCATTTGGCAAGGTTTGTGTGATCCTTGGGGTATAATCATGCCAAAGGTATACTTTTGACATGATTAAATCATGTTGAATTGCAGATGAAAGTAAACAGAGAAACAAGGCTGTTGTTTTTAGGGAGCAAATCTATTCTCCTTTCTCAGTTGGAAAGTCCCTTTCCCCTCTTTTTTGGGCTAGGTCTGATATTGTCCAGTGGCAATGAATAGGAGGCAGCAATCAATGTAAAAAAAAAAATTTTTTTAATCCCATTTATATCCCGCCCTTCTCCGAAGACTCAGGGCGGCTTACAA
>JANHFR010008593.1:2426-13892 GCA_032468015.1 Mimophis mahfalensis | reverse complement strand
GGATTCGAACCACTGAACTGCCGACCTTTCTGATCGACAAGCTCAGCGTCTTAGCCACTGAGCCACTGCATCCCCAGTAAGTTATGCATATTGTATCTTATATACTTCATTTATTGTTTTCGTATTAATAAATCATTCGCATTGTTGTTTTTTTGTAGGTGTTGAGCTTTCTTATTCTCAACAATCCCAAAAGAAATTCTGGAATATTAGAGCCCCCTCTACCTTACAGTACAAAAAATGTATGCTACACTACTTTATCTGCCAAATATGATGTTATAGGGATATTTATTTTTTAGCTCTGGGGTCTATTGGAATAAAACAAAATAATTATGATTCCGTATAGGAGTTTATCTCCAGCTTTGAGATAGGAGGTGGAGTGGTTGCTCAGTCTTGGAAAAGAAACTCAATAACCCCGCATTGCCTTAAAACGGAACACTTAAATTTTGGACTGGTATTCTGTTTGATTAATATGGCCTGACAATAAAGTAATATTCCTAGAATCCCTGTTTGTGGCCTATCTCATAAAACCAACAGATTCTCAATGGTCTGTGGTATTGTATGTTTATGTTTGTGTTTTCCATAGCTGAAAGATGCAGTGATACCTTGATATTCAACTGCTTTGAAACTCATGGAATTTGGAATTCAAAGCATTTTGTCCTGGTATTCATTGTTCGTTTGGTATTCAACACACCAGTTAGAACTTCTTGGTGTTGGCTGTCTTGTGACTTACTACATCATTCATTTGGGAAAAAAATTGTTCAGTATCATTGTTTTTCATACTCAACATGCCTTTTGGAACCAATTAATGACTCCCAAGGTACCATTGTAAAAGCAGAAGAATCAGGGAAGTTTCGCATCTTTAGAGAGTGAATGCTATCTTGGTGCAAGCCTACCAATAATACTGGGTTAATTTCTCACAATATTGCTCAGTATGATGGTCTAAGAGAACATCAATCTATTGTTCATTTTTCTCTGTTATTCTAGTGAAGTTTTCTACGGTCTATCTTTAACTCACCTTTCTGTAATATTTTAACCTTGGGTCAATTCCTGTAACCCTTTTCATTTTATTGTCTCTAGATGTAATCCCTGAAAGTATATTCTTTTCTGACTACTGATTTTTATCTTACTATTCTTTCCTTTTCACTGACTTCCACAAGTTACTCTCTAGTTACTTGCTTGGATATTTACTTTTTCATTTAAAATCTTGCTGTAGTTGTGATAACCTCACCTTCTCCAAACTGAATTCATCAGAATGTGTTTTATTAAAGGAAAAAAAAACATTTAGCTACTCTTGAAATTAATACAATAGTATATGCTAATGCAATATCCTTAAATGTATTGTGTATATGCGTGTTTGTATGTTTTATATTAGTATGTTTGTTAATTTGGAAATTCTGCTGTGAAACCTCTGATGAGGCAGTAAACAAATATGTAATTTGGGTCTAAATGACATAAAGCTTAATATTTCTTTTTAAGTTTGTACAAAAAAAGCGCCCATTGTTATTTTCTTAGCAATAATCATTTGCAGCTTGTGTAGTGATATTATACAAACCTAATTAAACCATAGGGACTTGCAAAAAACCCAAATAAAGCAAGTTAGAACTGCATTCAGCATTTGGGTAAACAAGCTTGGGAAGTTGTTTTTGCTATTTACATTGGCCATGATTTTAAAGATTTATGCAATTATTTCTGTATAAGTGTGAAAAAGGAAGTACAGATTTTAACCAGACACGTGAAAATATATAGGTAGTCCTCAACTTACAACTATTCATTTAGCAACCATTTGAAGTTACACCATCATTAAAAAAGGTGAATTATGACCTATCCTTGCACTTATGAGCATTGCAATATACCCTTGGTCACATGATTTATTTATTATTATTTATTATTTATTTATGGGACTTTTATGCTGCCCTATCTCCCAAAGGGCTCAGAGCGGCTCACAACAATAAAAACATACAGTAGAAAGATTAGAAAGTCTGATCAAAATTCAGACACTTGGCAACCCGCATGTATTTATGAAAACAGAAATTCTAGCCTCAATTGTCATCTTAAGTCATGGACTACCTCTACTGTAAATTGTATTAGTAAGCAAGTAGTTCTTATTAGGTGCTGCCTTGAACAACTACTGTTTGCAGTTATGATGGTGATGAAAAAATAACTTCTCGTCCAATGTCTTCATTTATAATTTTCATAGCATCTCTATGTCAATCATGTGTTAACCGCTACTGTTCGTTAGTAGGTGTTGTCCTGTGCTTGACCCATTTTTTTTCTTTTCCTCCATTGCAGAGTGGAGAGAATACTTAAACAGGCTATCTTTTCCTGAGCTGCTTTTCTCCCTAGGACAGCACATCCTTAAAAAGCACTAAGGGCAAATTAACAAGCTTGGTTCTGTGATGTAAATAAACTGAGGCTTGCTGGCAACTGCTGCCTGAAATTGACAAGACTTTAATAAGTTTCACAGTAAAGGTTTTTATTTGCTTCCTACTGGTTTGGGGCTGGGAGAGCACTAGGTAAAGAGTCAGCACTGGCATATTCCCTGCTTACTCACACATAATCCCTTCCTTTCCAATTAATATAAACACATTAATTTTCTTGCTAATTATCCCAGTGCTGGGTGGGCTTCCAAAAGGCAGGGAGTGGGGAATCATGCTGCAAAATAGAGGAAACTAAAGTAAAACCATAAGCACAGCAGTGTCCATATGATTTTCACTTAGTGGCCACTTTACTTAAGGACAGATCTGCCAGTCCCAATTGCAGTTGCTGAACAAGATCTACCTGTATTGTTCACTATTGAACAATCATGGTCTTATTTAAATTCTAATTATCTACGTTAGCTGTCCTGGATCTTTTGGGCACCAGGGACCCAAAAGTTTGGAAACAGCTGTGGAAAGCGTGGTTCACATGCTGCACATGTGCAGATGAAGTTTCATTTGCTTGTGTGGCCCAGTTTCTAATGGGCCACGGTCTGGTATTGGCCCGTAGCCTAGGAGTTGGGGAGCCCTGATCTAGATATAAATCTAGATGTATACGGTAGATGGGTGTTGTCCGAGGAAGCAGTTGCTTTTATCTTCAGATTATTATTTTCTGTTCAATTTCAACCAGATTTTTTTCCACTCATAAAAGAAAAGATAATCATCCCTTTCTTTGACTATGAATCTCAATTCATTTTTTATAACAAAAACCAAAACCAAGGCTTCCATGTGACATTGGTTGTATCCCTAAAGTACTAAGCTTTGTGATGGTGAAATGATATATATATAAGCATAGTAATTAATCTACAAATACTAGCTCTTCATGTGCAATTGTCCCTGCTGAGTCATAGACATTGCAGAGTGGTGTAAACTGCTATATATTGTAGTAGGGATGGAATTAACATCTGGTCTTAGGTATATAGTTTCACTTCTTGCAACTAACATCTAAGCAGGGATTTTATATCTGTGAAAGTTTCCTGTGTTCTTTGGCAAACTGAATCAGGATTGCTGACTTCATGGATAAGTTCAATGTATATGTTGCAACACGCATTTCTTAGTGCCCCTTTAGTATTCCACCTGGGAAATTAAACTAAAAACTGATAACAAAGATGATGTCAGAAAATGCAGTTGTTTAATTCATTTGGGAGCTGGTGTCTTCAGAATGCTAACTAGTGATCAGTAAATAATTGACAATCATCTAGAAGCACAGTTGTAACTAAACTTAGTTTCATACATTGATTACATAAATACATACATAAATCAAATTTTGGACAAGTAGCTTGATTGTAGAAAAATGTTTAACTGGGGTAATCGGATTTAAGTAAATTCAGTGCACAAGACAAGTTCACTGTAGTGGGTTTATTATGAGCAAATTAAACAAATTAGTGTCAGAATGAATAATATCTTTGTTGTAATAATAGGCACAGGTTCCAAAGAAACTTCAAGAACAAGATAGATAATTTCAAAAAGATTCAGACAGGCTTTGTTTAAACTATTCTAGTAAAATTGTTAAAGGAGTTTTGAAATCCTTTGTAGTATGGGACTGCCAAAATATTAAAGTGTAACTGAAATTTAAAAGTTAACACTGTTTTGTTCAGAAGTGTAGAGTGTAAGAAATATGTCAAGTTTGAATTTGGTTCCTTTTAATATTGCCAGTTTTAAATGTGTTTTGGATTCTTTGCAAATAGGTTTGCAAATATATTTTTCTACATCCATAATTTTATGTAAGACTCTAAAATATGCATTTTCCCAATAGTTTTTCCTGTAATTTATTTTTTGTGTCCACTAATATGTACATTGAAGTTTGTGAGATGTGATGAAATTAATTTTTCTTCTCCATATATAGAAAATAATTGCCTTGCCATTCCATTTACCTTAAGTGATCATTTGTTGAAGAAGCATTGAAAGATAATCTAGAAAAAAAGTTGAAGAACATTGGCTAAATCATTAACTGGTGAAGTTTATTTGTAATTTTTATTTTTAACATTAATACTAGGGGGTAAGGTTGGAGATCAAATAGAAAAGTAAGGACTTCCAGCTGATGTTGCAGTGAGATTGGACACGAGGAGCGGGTCTTGACTCTCCTGTGCTGAGTTCTCCCTGTGGGTGGGCTCTGAAAGGAGCCATAGCCACCCTGTAGGGGCAGTGAAGCAAAGATGGGTGCCCTGTGAGACCATGGAGAGTTGCAACACTTCTGCTGGACCCGGGGTTTCTTTCCCTCTCAGCCACAACAAGGAGAAGAGGCAGCCTAAAAATGGCTGCCACAAAGCTGGGTCAGCTGAAGAACATCTAAGATTTGTGCTGGAGAGGAATTAGTGAACTGTGTCTGGAACTGTTAAAACTTCACCCCAAAAGGAAAAAAATCTAGGAAAAGAGAGGCTCACAACTATTTGTTAAAGCAGTGACTAAGCACTTTGAGAAAAAGTTCAGAATTGAAAGAAAAGAATCAAGGGGAAAAAAGCAAAAAACCCCTTTTAAAAATACAGAAAAATGGACTTTTAAATTGAGCAGGCATTGTTTTGGAAGGCATTTTAAAAATACTGGAACTATTTACCTAAAAAACTAACTTTGTTTCTATATTTTGACTTACTATTTGATTAAAACTGGTTAACACTGAAATCTAAACTGAGAGTGGCACCTGGTGATGAAAGGAAAGTATAATGTATTCTTAAATCCTGGAAAATTTTGACAAGGATATGTTTTAGGCACCAATGACATGACTACTGGACATTTAAATATGGGAATAAGGAAGATATCTTCATTACAGAGACCACTGAATGCCATAATACAAGATTAAATACATAAAGGGAATTTAAGGAGGTTCTGGAAAGCTTCTGGGGCTAGTTAAAGGAACAGACTAATTAACTATGAATACAAAAAATTGTGAACATTGAATTTTTGTGGGGAGTGACTTTAGGCTTGAATATATGGTTTTTGGATCACTGGACAAGAGCGGGACTTATTAAAATAAGACAAGATGCTCCATCAGGAGAAAATGAGTGGAACTTGGGAAGAAATAGCATTGATGTTTCAAAGCATTGAGGACATTCTGAGAAGAAACCACAAGGATATTAAGAACTTAATGTATGGCATAGATGAAAAACTGGGAAATATTATACAGAGGACAATGACTGACCAAGATGCCAGGAAAAGGGGGAGTCAATGAAAGATCAGATGAAGAAGCAGAACAGATTAACCGGCAAATAAAACAAGACAACAAGAAGGAGATAATAACAAAAACAACAATGACTGATGAAATAAACGAAGGGGAAAACATTTTAAGAGATTTAAAAGGGGAACCAAAGATACAGAAGACATTTTTGAAAGGGAGATAGAGACATGGATCAATATTTTGAAAGGTAGACAATGGAAGAAGGCAGAGATGGGAGAAATGTTTAAAATGAATAGTCAGGATGTAGATGCAAATAGGGATAAATATCCAAGAATATGGGAGGCAGATTTCCAAGAATATGGGAGGCAAGTTAAAAAACAAACAATTAAAGCTTTAAAGCGGTCAAGAGATGATGGATAGAAAGGATTTGTTTTTAAATATAAAGGCAGCATGATTAAAAGTTAGAATAGGGATAGAAATAGAAATGGGGATTATTACTATACATTTTTATACAATAAGACTAAAGTAATAATAAGAGAGAAGATTAGAAATTGAATGATAATATTATTATGTATGTTTAAACAATTTTGTGATTGGCATTGGAATAACATATTGAAACATTGAATAATTAAATAATGAAAGTCTATAATTAATACAAATATGTGTATTAACATTAGAACTACATAAGCTTGAGGAATGTAACAAATATCAGTAATATCACTATTTTTATTTGTAGTAAAATGTATGACACCGAGGTGCCACACTGTTCATGCATTGATATGGATATATTGTAAAATAAAATTAAAAACTTGGAAAAAAAGAAAAAGAAAAGTAAGTAGTACTCTTGCTATAATTATTAGCCTGATTTTAAAATCATATATAAAAATCATACATTATTTTTCAATCATATATCCATATGTTTTAATTGCTGCTTTATTGTAATTTCTTTGAATATTTTTAAAGGTGTTTTAAAGGTTTTAATTTCTTCATAAATATTGTTCCTTTAGCAAAAGGTCTAGATTCTACAAACAAATATTCCTATAGGAAGTTCTGGGAAATTTTGAATTTACTTGGACGTTTATGTGTGATTTTGATGCAAAATAGATGCTAACTAGAGGCAAAACCCAGTCAAATGTTTTCTATGTCATTCTAAAGTAGAAAGGCACAATTTGAATGTTTTATGAATAGCTCCACAACTGAGACATTAAATTACAGCCTGTGTAATCACACGAGGATGATGAATACAGGATACATAAAACATTTTTATTACCAGTTACCTTTAATGTTGAGCAGGATGAAAATCCATCATGCTGACATCTTACATAGGGACATTATAATAGAAGGAAGAAGAGAGTTTGAATTTGAAGTTAGGAGAGAAAGGTTTCAGGATATGTAATAGATGAATATGATGAGGACTACAGAATGCATAGCACAGAACCAAAAAAAATATAGTTTGTATAATTTTAAGGAGACATAGATTATGGTGGTATAATTGATAAAACCTCATGTATTTTAATATTTTAGATGAAAACTCAGTGAAAATCTGTTTTAACTTGTTTCTTTCCAAGCAAAACTTTCATGTGTACCTACATCAACATGAAGGATGCTTGACATCCTTGAGTTTTTAAAGGTAGATTAAGAATGAAAGTACATTGCAGAGTCTAGTTTCTGAAGTTGAACATGGTCAATGTAAATAGGGGATTAATAGTGATTTCTTTAAATGTTTGAAAAGTTTTAAATCAGTTGGTTGAAATATTTATTGTCTATTCAAAATGAATTTTTAGTGTTATATATGCTCTTTAGGCAATGCTTACTTTTATAACTTTCATGCTTTTTAAAAAAAGTGGGTTAATGTAATGCTTATAAAGTAATGTAGACAAACAGTCTGTGCTGATTTACTAGCTTTTCATTCCTAGGAGCGGAGTTATGATAGCAGGTTACTAAGCATACAGAATATGGATAATAATCTTTAGGAGAAATAAGGTTTTTTTTTTTATCCCAGGTTAAGAAGGCCAAATTGTGAAGGCTTTGATGTAATGATTATTGTATCTTGACCTTGTGATCCCTAGCAATTGGTAGCACTTAGCTGCTTGGAAACAACATCATGACTGTTTCCTTGGATAGCTAAAGATTACTAGGGGTTGTTTATCTCCCATATGTCAAAATATTTATTAACAATTTTCTTACAAATGGGAGGCATACAGTAGTTATACTTCCTGTTGAAGGAATCTGCAAGTTTTTAACTATACTGAAAGTGTAGATAACGCACAAAAGAAAGAAACAGCAGTTTTAAGCTGAAGTTAGAAAAATCTGTTTTCTTTTAGAGCTGTGATCTATAACAAAATATTTTTACCAGTACTGCAGTTGTCTGTTAGTTTTATCTTTTCCAGTCTTAGTTCTAATATTTAAAAGTTCATTTTTGTTCTATCGGGAGCAGGAACAGTATACAGGTAGTCCTCGACTTATGTCCATTTTGAGTCCAACATTTCTGTTGCTAAGTGAGACAGTTAAGCTCCATTTTATGACTTTTCTTGCCATACATGTTAAGGAAATCACTGCAGTTATTAATTTAATAATATGGTTGACTTTGCTTGCCAGAGGGACTCAAACGGTGACCCCAGGACACAGCAACCGTGATAAATATGAGACAGTTGCCAAGCATCCAAATCTATTAGGATGCTGTAATGGTCATAAGTATGAAGAACTATCCTAGATTACTTTTTCTGTGACGTTGAAATGTCGAAAGGTCACTAAATGAATTGTTCTAAATCGAAGACTACGTGTAAAAATGCATGTGTACATCTTGGAAAATTTTTGACCTTTCTTCCATTCTGATATTTCAGAGCAGTTAAAAGAAATTTGAAGAAGAGGGACAAGTAATAAATAACTTTAATCCCTTGTAATGAACATAGTTTTCAATGTGAAACTGACAAAAATGCATGGATTGCAGTTTGACAGGCCTACTGTTGTAGAAGTGTACACTTACACATTGGGTTAATGTGACATTAGTGTGGTCTGTTAAAACATCTCAAGAAAGATTTGTGGTTTTAAGACCTTTAGGTATTTTTTTTTCTTCAACTTTAGAACTAATTTTGTTATGCTTAAATATTGGGAGAAAGACATGTTACCATCATCATATAAAGCACTCACTGATATGGTGCCATTAGCAGTCCAGGCCAGTATTGATTCTACTTTGATAAGATCCAAAATCTCTGTTAAATTGTAGTATTTAGAAACAATGACAAAAGAACTTGAAAGATTCTGTTATTATAGCCAATAGCTCAATAAAGGTAGTTGAGAAACATTTTGTGAGTTAATTTCAAGGTACATAATGCCTAATGGGGTTGACTGTATGTCACCTTGATATCCTGTATGAAGATGTGGTATAAATCTAATTAATCATAATAATGAATAATAATGTGCATAGGCTTAGATTGTGATTGCACTGTGTATGGGTGTCTGTATATGTTGGCATTAATGAACTTTTCTCAAATTTTACTGTGAAACCAGCCACTGAATTTTGTTCTTCCCAAAATTTGAAATGGAATGTTGTAGAAATTCCAGTATATTTGGGGAGGGGGACATATATACAGTAATGTCCTATATTACCCTTTTGAAGACTAAATGAAAAATATCATTATCTTTAGTATAATATTTTAACATGACAAGTTAAGATAAAGATTTGACTGGGAAAATACTGTACATGCTGCATTTAGATAGTACAATAGAATAATATATAGCTTGTTAGAATTGTGGATTGTATGAAATGTGTTTTCTGCATAAATACAAATGAGTGACTGACGGGAAGCCAAAGCATGCTTTAAAAAAAAAAAGTAAACAAGTTAGGGCAGTTGTTGAAAACTATGCAGGGCTGTAGGAAGTAGTTTAGCATGCAGAACCGGATGTATTCTTTGCAAATTTTAAGCCGTGATGAACATGTTGTACAAATATATGTACTATCAAATGTTCTATCATATGTATTCAGATGCTTGTCTTGCAAAGTCAAATGAAAATTTCAGATACTTGGAAGCTGAAAGTGCTTTTTCAATTATTATTTTATATATTTAAGATTAGTCATATTTTAACTTTAGATAATATTTACAAATGAACCAAATCTGACTTTGTCTGCATATTTTCTTCAGCTGCATATTTTATTTGGATTATTTATAAAGCCTTTATCTACAATAAGATTTAGGGAAAGCTTAATGTGGCAATTTTGCCTATAGCCAGTGTAATTTTATCTTTAATTTTTGTTTGTTGCAAACTTGATAATACATTTTCTCTCTGATTTATTAAACTCAAGTAAAATTTATAAAATGTACCTTATATTCATGTACATTGCATACCATATTAATAATAAGCACGCTAAAGTAGCAGTAAAGGCTACATCAGCTTAATAATAAGTTCAGTGAATGAGCAGTTCCATTTGATGCTGTTCAAGAAGTACACTTGAACATAAATATTTCATTACTTTATAATTGCTTTAAATTGTATAAATGCAACATATGCATAAAAGCAGGAATAAGATACTCATATCTTTCTTTGACTTTTAATTAGGATTTTGAATTGATAAAGGTATGTTCTAATACAGGGGTGTCAAACTCAAGGCCCGCAGGTTGCTTAGATCTGACCCATAGGGCCAGCCTGGAAATATCAAAGAACCAGCCCACAGTGCCTCTGCTGGCCAATAACGGGCCACGGTGGTGTCACCCCACAGCCTGTTTTAGCTGGCAGAATGCTGCAGGAGGCAGCACTTTCTTCACCTTGCCTTTAGCAGCATCCGCCAACTAGGACTACCCTCCAAGATCTGGATTGCTGTTGTTCAGAAGAACCAATAACATCTGGCTCTCCACCCAGGTCTTTGATGAAAGAGGGTGAACCCCCTTGTATCATTGAATTTGTTATCTACTTTCTTAATGTTTTACCTGTGATTGATTTAATTGCAATTTTTTTTTTATTGTTGTGAGGGTCATTGAAAATTGGGTGGTATATCAATTTTGTAAGGTATTACTAATATTAAGTCCTCCTCTAGGGCTGTGTTATGTCTTAGGTCAGTAACCAATGCTCCATAGCCGGTTTTTAAAGACAAACTGTCCTTTATTAAAAATAAACAGACGAAAAGTCCTTCTTATTTATACTTATTCCTATAAGCTTGCCAAATTCTCCAGAAAGCTGCCAAGTATTCCAGGCAAACTGCCAAGTTCACAGATAATGTTACTCACACAACTTTGAGTCCATAGAAAGAAATTAACAGTTCAGAATTGATGCACAGATGCTGTCTTCAAACAAGAACAAGATCCACATGAGACATGATTCCAAAACAAGTTCTTCTCTGCCAGTGTTCCTCCCGATTCTCGCCCTTTTATGTCTTATGGGGAGTGGCCATTCACCAGTCATCTGTAGCCCGGCCTCCCTGTTGGTTCCTTTGCTGTTGCCTGCTAATTATTCTGCATGCTCATGCACTAATCATGGAGTCTAATTGCTCTGCCTCACTGCTATCAGATGCAGATGACCACTGAGGGCTAGTAGACAGCCTGGCCTCAGGCACAGCTTCTTCAGCTGGCCCTTCCCTTGCATCCAAGCCTGGCTCAAGTTCTCCCTCAGAATCAGACTCGAATGCCAACTCTGCAGGACACTGGCAAGCCACAACAGGCTGTGTCAGAGGTAGAAACAAAGATTGATAGGCTGTTGGATAGATAATTTTTAGAGACATCTGGAATAATTGTCAGTTCATTTATGCTCTGCTCCTATACAAAAGAGTCAAGCCCCATAGCAGCTGGGAACTCTACATGTATTTAATTTCTACATTATGGAATTGAGACTATTTGTACCAGAAAGTAAATCTCCCTTTGTCTGGAATAGCTGCTCTGAATGCAAAGG